>PVJC01026758.1:0-23767 GCA_004026665.1 Murina feae
TCCATGTGCAAGGCTCGATCACACACTGCAGAACCCTAGAGGCCCTGGGGCGTGTGGGGTGGCAGGGGGTGGGGGAGTAGGTGGATGGGGTGGGGTGGGGGGGTGGGGGTGGGCGGGGGGATGGGAGGGGAAGATGCTGGAGCTAAAACCCAGGGCCAAGGCTGAACTGAGGCAGTTATAGCTGCTTTGCACTGGCACTGGCTCCTGCTCGCTTGTTTTTCTGGTGTTTTCTCTCTCTTCACCTTTATGTCTTTTGCTGAAACTCTGAATCCTAACTGCTTCCCTCCTGGACCTGGCAGTGACCCCAGCCCTGGGGAGATCTCATGCAGCCTAAGGAAGAACATTCTAGCACCTAGAACTTTCCCAAGTGGGGAACAGTGGCTGTCTCCAGGCATGCTTTCTCTCTGCTCACCCTGCAGCTCCATCAGCCACAGCTGACTCACAGGCTCCTGCAGTCCTTCCGTTTGTGCTGTTCCCATTGTTGTCTGCTGGGCATTTCGCCAACCTCTCGGGCCTCTTCTGAAGTTGCACAGGGATGGACCTCCTGGGTGGCCGTTCTCTCCTTTGTGAAACGCAGAGGCTGCAGTGGGCAGAAGCCACTGCTGAGGGCATCTGGGGAGGATCCTGGTGTAGCCAGTTGACCTGGCCCTTGGAACCCAGCATCCCTACCCCCCCAGTGGGGGTCAGGCTCTGGGCTAGTGGTCAACAAAGGGTTCTTAAAATCAGGAAAGCGGGACTGGTGAGTGGTGAGGGCACCAGAGCCCCCGGAACCAGCTCCCTGCACATCTCTGAGGGACGTGGCCAGTGCCAGCACCCTCCTACTTTTCATTCCCCTGCAAAAATGGCAAATGCCATCGTTCTAGCTTGTTTGGCTCAATGGATAGAGAGTCAGCCTGCAGATTGAAGTGTCCTGGGTTTGATTCTGATCAAGGGCACATGCCCAGGTTGCAGGCTCAGTCCCCAGTTCGGGGCATTCAGAAGCAGCTGATCAATGATTCTCCTTCATCATTGATGTTTCTATCTCTCTCTCCCTCTCCCTCTCCCTTCTTCTCTAAAATTATATATATGGCAGCTGCTGGGAGTTAGGCAAGCCATGGTGGCTACATCATCCAAGTCCTCTGAGAGGCACTGAATTGTCTAGCCATCATGATCCTCTTATCTGGCTCTTACAATCTCACACACATCTTCTGCTATGGTCTCTGAGCCTTATAGGGGGTATTCTAGGTGCTCAATTTATAAGCAGGGACCACAGCAATCAATGGGAGAAGAAGTAGGTCAGGATGCCTGACTATAAGTAATAATCAGAGCAAACTATAGTCCCTGAGCCTTTAAAAAAATATATTTTTATTGATTTCAGAGAGGAAGGGAGAGGGAGATAGAAACATCAGTGATGAGAGAGAATCATGGATTGGCTGCCTCCTGCATGCCCCCTAATGAGGAATGAGCCAGCAACCCGGGCATGTGCCCTGACTGGGAGTTGAACCATGACCTCCTGGTTCCTGGTCAACTCTCAACCACTGAGCCATGCCGGCTGGGCTAGTCTCTGAGTCTTGAAGATTCAGTGGAGAAGACCTCTACAGTAGATAAAAGGCTGAGCTTCATTTTTGCTGGAATGAAGGCAAGCACTGACAACCCAATAGATTTTCCTGATCTGAAGTCCAAACAGCCCTGATGAACATCCTGACACCAGCTCAACCCATCTCTCTGTGTGGCTTACACAGCATCAGTTTCCAGAACAATCTAAGCATGAGCTGTTGTGATGACTTTTCTGAAGCTTCATGTGCTCTAGGTAGGATCTACAATTACAGGGCTCAGAAAAATGAAAAAAAAGATAGTTTTAGTTGTCAATAATTCTAAGGCAAAGGATGGATAGGAGAAAAAAATGGAACACTAGTTCAGAGGGCTTTAGGTAAATTATTTTACTAGAAAATTAGTGGCCCAGTGCATGAAACTCATGCACTGGTGGAGGGATTCCTTAGTCCAGCTTATACCCTCTCCAATCTGGGACATCCCTCTCACAATCTGGGACCACTGGCTCCTGACTACTCACCTGCCTGCCTGACTGCCCCTAACTGCTTCTGCCTGCTGGCCTGATTGCCTACAGCTACCCTCCCCTGACTCGACCCATCTTCTCCACTGGGACCTGCCTCCTCCGTGCAAGGTGGCAAAGATGCCAGGACCGGCCTTCTCCATGCTGCGTGGAGCTGTGAGACCCCAAGGCCTCACCATGCAGAGTGGACACTGGGCCCCGCCTCCACTGTGTGCATGGCCATCTTGTGGCAGCCATCTTGTGGTGGCCATCTTGTGATGACGTCGCATGTGAGGGCCACCTAAGCTTTTATTAGTATAGACTAGTGGCCCAGTTCACAAAATTCATGCATGGAGTGGGCTGTTCCCTCAGCCCAGCCTGCACCCTCTCCAATCGGGGACCCCTTGGAAAATGTCTGACTGCCGGTTTAGACCCACTGGCTCCTAACTACTCACCTGCCTGCCTGCTTGATCTCCCCTAACCTCCTCTGCCTGCTTGCCTGATCACCCCTAACTGCCTCTGCCTACCAGCCTGATCCCGCCCCCAACTGCCCTCCCCTGCTGGCCAGTTTGGTTCCGATTGGTCGGTTTCTATGCCAGTCAGCATCAAAAGCTCCGCCTCCTAGGCAGCTATTGGCTCCTCACAGTTGACCCAGATTTGGTTCTGATTGGTCAGTTCCTATGCCAGTCAGCGTGTCTAGGCCTATCTCCAGGCCTGATCAGAGAGGTATGACTGATCAGCAGCCTCCCCCAGAGGTCCTGAAAGAAAGAGAGGCACGGCTGCTGGTGAAGCCCAGAGAGAAAGAGAGAGGCAATGGAGGCTGCAAATCAGACCCTGCCTCTCTGATCAGGCCTGGAGATAGGTCTGATCTGCAGCCCTTCCGGCAGTCAGTACTGGGTCACCATGGCAACCCAGCACTGACTGCAGGACTGACTTCTGGTGTTCAGTTGAGCCTTTGGTCACTGGTTACAGACCTTGGGTTTTTATATATTAGGATGATTATTGGCCAGCAGGGGAGGGCAGTTGGGGGCGAGATCAGGTTGGCAGGCAGAGGCAGTTAGGGGTGATCAGGCAGGCAGTCTACAGGTGAAAATAAGATTTTTAAAGACAATTAACTAAACTAGAAACCAGTATCTATAATTGGGCAATATGCTTCCTATTGAAACAATTTTCCCCTAAAATCACCCTCATTTTATCAAAAATATCCAAGTTAAGACTAATTTATTGTGTAAGTGTAGTTTCAACAAATTTGGCCTGTTATTTGCATAAGTATGACCAGAATAGGAATTGATCATATAGACTCTTTAAAATCTGCATTGCTGGAACTTCATGAGGAATTTCCAGACTGAACTTTAATTAGCCTCTACAGCATTTGCCTGAAATACCTATCAGTTGTGTGTATACACACACACACACACACACACACACACACACATATGTAATTTTTATTGGTTTCTGAGAGGAAGGGATAGGGAGAGAAAAACATCAATAATGAGAGAGAATCATTGACCGGCTGCCTCCTGCATGCCCCCTACTGGGCATTGAGCCTGCAACCCCATATGTGCCCTTAACTAGAATCCAACCATGACCTCCTGGTTCATGGGTAGACACTCAACCACTGAGCCATGCCAGCTTGGAAAATTTGCATTTTAAAAGGTGGTCCAGATAAGAGTTCTTAGAGAAGACCAGGTGTTTACATTTCAAAGGTACAGGGAAAGAAACGCAAGCTCCTGATCTGGCTGGTAGCTCAGTTGGTTACAATGTCCTCACTATATGTGGAGGTTTCAAGTTCAGTCCCGGTCAGGGCACACATAAGGATCAACCAATGGATGCAAAATAAGTGGAACAACAAATCTCTCTCTCTCTCTCAAACTCTCTCTTTTTCTCTCTCCCTTCTCTCTTTCTCAAATCAGTAAAAGAAAAAAAATAAGAGGAAAGAATTGCAAGCTCCTTCTAGAAGGACTTTAGTTTCATAAAATCAATTATTTATGAGCTTTTGAGATGAATAGAGGAGGGTTTGTGAAGGTAAAAAGAATTGGTGGGCTTTCAATTGTTTCTGGAGCCACATTTCTGGCCCTGTAAAGACTTCATCTGGAAAACAAGGACCGTTGTTTTTAATACAATCAGGTAACAGAGATGCAATCAATTGAATTTGACACAACTTGAACACAGAGCCCATTTAAACTCCCCAATTTTCCTAATCTTATCAATTCTTACATTTTCACATTCTTTCATCTAATTGTAGTCTGAGTCAGGGCTTCACAATGGGTTTTTGTACCACAGTTCAGGAATTTCCATTTCAAGAAGTCCTGGAAAATTCTCTTTTTTATACTTTGACCATTTTCCCACTCTTGAGTACAAAGACGTTGGGTCCCCAGTGAGAGGTCAAGTCAAGGTATTTAATCTTTTACTTGACTTAACCAGCCCGACTAATGCTCCTAGCAATTGCTGGTCAGTTTTTTCTAATTGCAATCTCTTCCTCACAGTCTTTTAAAGTTCTCTACATTAGTGTACATAGAGCAGACTTGCTTGGGCCCTTTAATCTTAACAGGCCAACAAGGAGGTCAAACTGGCCCCATATAGCCTTTGGTAGTGCTATACTAAAACTTTTGTCCTAACCACGTTAATGTCTGTTTTATTTTGCCTCCTTTTTCCCCCTTTCATTGGTTCATGGCCACAAGTACTCCAGTTCTATAGGATATAGCCCAGAGAGCAACACTGGGATACAGAGACGGAATTGCCCACGTTACTAAGGTCTTTATCAATCAAAAGAATGACATTATTTTAGTTTGAGCAATTTTTAAAAAATGTTTTATTGATTTTTTTTTTTTTTACAGAAAGGAAGGGAGAGAGATAGAGAGTTAGAAACATCGATGAGAGAGAAACATCGATCAGCTGCCTCCTGCACACCTCCTACTAGGGATGTGCCCGAAACCAAGGTACATGCCCTTGAGTGGAATTGAGCCTGGGACCCTTCAGTCCGCAGGCCGACGCTCTATCCACTGAGCCAAACCAGCTAGGTCAGCTTGAGCAATTTAAAATAAATCCTAGGATTAAACAGTCCACATGCACACAGAAAGACAGGGAACACGTAGTTACAAGATCTGACAATTCAGCAATCCTTGAATCTTTCTAAAGTTCAGCCAGCAACAAGTCAGACACAACAGACAAGATAGTAGGAGTGGTTGGGTGACCCCAACTTCCTGCTATGTCTGGAACCCTGAGTACTCTTCCCTGGGTTGGGAAGAAGTATGGGTGATGAACATGAGGTCTGCTCAGTCCGGTTGATATGAGGTGAACAGCTGCCTCAAGTTAGGCCAGGACCTCCTTCTGCCGCCCACTCCCTCGGGGTTTGCTGAAACACAGTCAGAGTTGGCCCCCTTCCCAGAAGATGAGACACAGACTCAACAGGTGACAAATTACAGCCTCAAGCAGACTGGCAAACAAACTTTCTCCCTCTTCGTTCCCACCAAGTTTCTCTGAGTCCAGGAGAAGGAGACTAGATCAAACACTAAGATTTCTCAAGTATCATTTCCCTCTCAGCTCCCATTGGGGTTTCCCAGAGCTGTGGGGGAGGGTGGTTTTCCTAGGGTTGTCACCCATGAAACCTTACCATAAGACATCTTCAATTTCTAAAGCCAGAGCAAATTCCAATGCTAGACCTTTTGAAGTCCTCCTTCCCAATGCTGCAAACAAAAGCACTGTAGGTCAGGGGCAGCTGGTCATGGACTGCCATCTAACCTCCATCTTCAAGACAATTAGTCTGGCCCTAGCTGATTTGGCTCAGTGGATAGAGCATTGGAGTGCAGACCAAAGGGTCCTGGGTTTGATTCTAGTCAAGGGCAGGCTCCTCCCAGCCCTGGCTAGGGCAATCAATCAATGTGTTTCTCTCACATCAATGTTTCTCTCTGTCTTTCCCTCTCTCAAAATCAGTGGAAAAATATCCTTGGGTGAGGGTTAAAAAACACACACAAGTCTGGGCAGCTGCCAGGTGGGGGCCTGGAGGCCAGGCCTGGGCCAGAGGTTCACAAATCCACAGGCAAAAGGCCACCCCACATTAGGCACCCAAATTGTTACTGGACTAAAGGGGTTCATTTGCCTGCACATATCAAAGTCCAATAAGACACAAACAGTAGTTGCAGCAAAGAAAGTAAGGGTTTATTTTTAGAAAATGACCCACCCTAGGAGACAGGTAAGCTATGTTCAAAGACCTGGCTCCCCATAACTTCAAGGGGATGGGTTATATAGGAGCAAAATCATCAATCATGATGACTAAGGGAGTTAGGGTTGTGGTCTCTACTGATTGGTCAGCACTAGAGTAATTTTATCAGTGTATCTGGCCCTGATGTCAGCCATGGTCTCCCTTCCTATGGTTTCATCAATTTCCTGGGCCTGGAGTGAAACACAACTGAGGTCTAGACGTTATTTCTGGTTTGATCAAATCTCTGACTTTGTGGGCAAGAGACCCAACACTTCATTCCTAAAACTATTTGATGCTGATTAGAACCTCATTGTTTCGAGGGCTTAATGATTGAAGGAGTGATCGTGCAAGAGAGAAGGAGGCAGGTGAGTCAGGTGCCAGATGAGAACCAGTTTGAATCAAAAGGAAAGAAAGCAGATATGGTCATATTAAAGAAATAAAGTTTCTGCACAGTTACATTACTCCAATCAAATTCTACAAAAACGTTTTAATTCTTTGTACAATTACCATCCTATGTAAAGATGACATTTGTGTTGAGTGTAAGATTTTCATGGAGTAAAGATCACAGGTTAAAAAAATAAAAAAGACTGGCTCAGAGTTTAGAAACAAAGACTGTAAATTAACCGTTTAATATAGCTGGTCAGAGGATGGAGTATTTTTTTCATGGAGAGAAAATGGTGTGAATGTTCTCAAGATTGTTCCCAAAACAGCAGTTATAAACAGGTATCGCCTCTGACATTTATTAATGAGGAAAATTTATTAAATTTTATTCTTTTTTGTTGGAGATGGTGGTGAAATAAAGTTTATTGGGGGATAGACAGACTTCCTGCTACAAGAGGACAGCAAGAAGGGGGCCCAAAGTGGGTTACCCTTAAATTTTATTCTTTTTTTTAAGTGTCTAATTTATTTTAGAGCTCTCCAGTGTCCTTTCATTCCCCACTGCCTTCCTAAGGATGCAGCGTGGTTCATGGAAGTAGCACGGGGATTTGGGCAGGATTTGTTGCTCACAAACCTTGGACAAATCAGCCTTGGTCTCCTCAATTGTAGAACAATGAGATTAATGCCTGCCTTACAAAGTTGTCAAAAATATAGAGTAGAAAGCATTTCCTACAGGGCCTAGAACCATCTAGGTACTCATGAAGTCGTTTTTATTATAATCATTGTTTAAATTTTATTCTTAAAAATTCTTTCAAATTATTACAAAACAAAGAGAAACAGTTGTTAATATCTATATTGGAAGATTATTATAATGTTGTTATATTATTATTATACTAGGGTCCCAGTGCACGAATTTGTGCACCTTGAAAGGAACTGTGGGCTGCAAGGCTGCAGTAGGCACAGGGGCAGGTCTCGGCCCATCCTCATACCCATGCCTGGCCCCTCCCATTGTGACCCCTGGTCCCCTATCTGCTGGCAGTCCTACTCCCACTGCCACTGCTCCCATGCGCTGACAGCACTAGCCCTACTCGCACCTGCTGAAGACAAAGAGTGATTTGGGCTGGTGCTGTCAGCAGGTGTGAGTGGCAGCTGCTGCCCCGATCACCCCTCAGGAGCAGGAGGAGGTGGAAAAACCCTCAGGGGTGATCAAGGCCAGCAGCTGCTGCTTGTACCTGCTGATGGCACCAAGCTATCAGGACCGGCACCAGGCACTGGTAGCCGGTGCAAGTGGGGCTGGCACTGGCAGTGGGTGTGAGTGGGGTTGTCACCAGCAGTGGTGCGAGAGGCAGCTGCTGGCTCTGATCTCCCCTTAGGAGCAGGGGGAGGTGGAGAAGCCCTGAAGGGCGATTGAGGCCAGCAGCTGCTGTTCGCACCTGCTGATGGTGCCAAGCGATCGGGGCTAGTGCTGGGCACCGGCAGTGGGTGTGAGCAGTGGCTCCAGTGCCAGTAGCAGGTGCAAGCACCAGGTGGGACTGTGGCATGTAGGAGCAAAGAATTTTCAGTAACCACCAGATGATAGCAATTGCCCTGATGATAGCAATTGTTCTGGTGCCCCTGCTCACCTGCTCCACCATACTGCCACGGCCAACAGCTGCCATGTCCTGTGCATGCCCTTTGGTGGTCAGTGCACATCATAGCAGCTGGTTTTTTAATTGTTCCCTTTGTTCCATCATTCAGTTTATTTGCATATTAGCCTTTTATTATATGGGATAACTAGAGGCCTGGTGCATGAAATTTGTGCATGGGTAGGGTCCCTAGGCCTGACCAACGATCAGGGCCAAACAGGGCCTTCGGCTTCTGGTCAGGGCCTTCCTTCCCTGGCTGCTGGCTGCCAGCCAGGGCCTTCCTTTGTTCCACACCACCCCTTGGTGGTCAGCGCACATCATAGTGAGCGATTGAATTCCTCATCTCCTGGTGAAACTCCTGAGGGGACACTTTGCATACTAGTCTTTTATATATATAGATCATAATACTGTTATTTTATCTTTTCTAAAAATTCAAAATGTGTTTATTGGGATGGTTTCCCACTCACCTTGACTCTGGGTGCTTGGCTAAAGATGGTGGTGAGTTTATGGCATCCTGGGCATTTCACATGCATCAAGTGGGAATTGGGGAGGTCATCACCACCAGAAAGGTTGCTGTTATTTTCTTAAAGCTGTTTTTTTAAAATCTTACATGTATTTTTATTGATTTAAGAGAGGTAGAGAGAGAAAGAGAGAGATAGAAACATCAATGATGAGAGAGAAGCATTGATTGGCTGCCTCCTGCATGCCCCACACTAGGGATTGAGCCAGCAACCGGGGCCTGTGCCCTGACTGGGATCGAACTGTGACCACCTGGTTCATAGGTTGAAGCTCAACCACTGAGCCAAGCTGTCCAGGCTATCTTACTGCTGTTTTTAAAAGAAATCCCTTCCTTATAGTATGAATGCTTCTTCAATAAAAGCTATTTTAGATCATTTTTAAAAAGGAAAAAAGAGTTGTTCAATATTGCTAGGAATATTTACTGTTTGTCCCAGCTGAAACCTGAAAAGATATCTGAAAATATTAGAAGTTGGCCATATTGGAAGCTGAAATTCAAGTTTGATAAGAACTTTCTTTAAGGGCTTCTCTTTTAAGATAGGAATCTTTTCATTTTCTATCTTAGTTGGAAATCTTCTTCTTGACGTAAATAAAATTGAAAAGAGTGTAGTTGGATCAGCCCCTTTATAACATTTAGATTGCAACCCAGTTCTTTGAGGAATTAAAAATAACTGACTTGTCTTACAAATTGAGTCCCTTTAAAAATATACGTTTTTATTGATTTTAGAAAGAGGAAAGGAGAGAGTGGTGGTGAGGGGGGGGGAGAGAGAGAGAGATATCTATCTGTTGCCTCCTGCCCAAAGCTAGGAAATGTTCCCTGTCTTGGAATTGAACCAGTGACCTCTGGGTGAAATGGATTTCATGTAACACCCTTACTCCTTCTCCTTTGACTCTAATGTACAAAACAAGACGCAAAACTGCCATTCTCCTCTTAATCTGTTGAGATGTTGCTTCCCGGCAATTGTTGTCAGTTTGGTCCAAATAAACTCATAAAAATTCTATACAAGGTTTGGACATTTTCTTACGTCAACAGAAAAACTCACATTTAGAAAAGCATATACAACTGACTTCCTTAAGGTCATGGCCAGTTCCTTCCCAGCTCTCAAGGTCTTTAGAGAAATGATTGCCTCTTAATGTATTTTTGGATCGACAGGCAAAGGTCATTGTTGCCTGTTTGAAATCAACAGGAGTCCCCCATGTGGGCGTGCGGTGAGAGGAGAGACGTTATTCAGTGAACACAGTTCGATGGTGAAGTAGCTTGTCTGTACAAATAGCATGGCTGTGGAACCAGCCCTGGTGAAGTAGCCCTGTCCAGGAGGCTGGATGTGCAGCTCCAGTTGAAGAGATACAGTTGTTGATGGAACCTGAGAGTGTACTTCATTGAGACACAGGTAAAGCTGGCCTATATAGAGGAGTGCCCCCCCCCATTTCTATGCAAATAAGAACTCCAAATCATCTCTGGTTGATTGGTCCAATAGCACTGTTCTGATTGGTAGGCAAATAAGTAAATGAAGATATAACTGCACAGCCCTGATTGGCTGGGGTTGATTCTGGACTTTAGCAGCTACCTTCCTAATGGCTCAGAGGTAGGAACATACTCCAACAGGCAGTGCCTTGGTGCAGCTCTTCCTTGAAATGCAGTGATATTGAATGACTTCTGTAAACAATGGCGGCTAGATTCTTGTTTTGAATTTGAGCCCAATTAACCAAGAGGAGAATTTTTAGGCAGGTATATTCTTCTCAGAGCCAACAGGATATGTTTTGAATACAAAGGTCTGTTCTTTGGCATCTTAAGGGCAGTGTTTTGTTTCCATTTTCTCCATAATTTCCTTTGGATGTCATTGGCCCAGTCAACCCTACATTTTCCTCTTTCAATTTGGAATTTTCATTTGTCTTGTTTTTCTCCTTTCTCTTCTTTCAGTGGCCCATCATGGACTATTTCTCTGTTTGTTGGGAGTGTGTGGGGGAGAAAAAAGTGTGTGAACTCAAATCTGCAACTTTTGAAAAAATATTTCACTGAGGGCACCTGAAGTTATGTTTCTAAAGTTGTTTTTACTTTTTGTTGTTTTTGAAAAGTGAATCTTACAGAAAGTAACTGTGCTTGGTCACTAGCCTCCCTAGCCAGTCTTCAAATTGCATTTCAGAGGCCACAGGCTAAGGGACTTCAAAAAATCAACCCTTGCATATAAAGCACCAGGAGTTGAAAAGCCAAGTGTGGTTATTTAAGCCAATATTTTAAGTAGTGCAGCTTATACAATAATTTGTTTTTCCATTAAAATGAACACCGAGCGGGCTGTTTTAATTGTACAGTGAATGCAGGTGCAATGCAAACTCAAAACAAATTTGAGGGCTAGTTTAAGTTAACCTGAGTTAGCTGCTTGGTGATAAACCCGGTTTTTCATTCTGCACAATCCCGTGGGGCTTCTAGGTGAACTGCATCTGGTTCCTCTGTCAGATTCAAATAATAAAATGCTAAAAATGTACGTCCTCTGGAATCACTGGTGTCAGGTCAGTTCCTAGGCATTTCCCTTCCTCCCCTGGGTTACTGGCAGGAAACCTGTGAAGAGGGAGCGGATGCAGAGGTTCCAGTTCCCAGCAGGAGAGCGCTAGAAAAAATTTCCACTCGTTCATCAGCCCTTGCCTCCTTAAAACAGAATGTTTGAAACAGGGTTTGTCTTAGTTCTTTATAAAAACCTTTTTTTTTCTCAAGGGCTTAAATTCCGGGACAGTGTTCAAAATGCCAAGCTGATTTTCGTCTTACACCACCATGTGCTGAACTTCTCCCCTCCAGCCCTGAGGTTCTTTTAAAACAAAATAACAATTAGGCGTGGAAATTCTATCTAGGGGGGTTGAAGTGGGAAGTCAGGGTTGCAAGGGCAACGGACTACAACTCCCAGAAATCCTTGCGGGGCTGCTATTCTGCCTCCTCCGCTCTCCCAGCCTTGCGCTTGCGCAGAAGGCCCTGCAGGGAGAGGAGGGGGGCGGGGTGAGAGAACGTGCTTGGACGAGGAGGAGGAGGAGGAGGAGGCAGAGGAGGAGGAGGAAAAAAGGGATCATAGAATTCCACCTGGGCCTAGAGAGTCTCTTAAAGTAGTGGAGAGAGGAGGGCGGGCGGGGCCCACCTTCAATACTGGCCGCCGGCGGTATCATGGCGACCCGGAACCCCCCTCCCCAAGGTGAGCGGCTCACCACTGTCGACCTTGCTCCCGGGGCGCCTTTTCCCTCCCCTGTCCCAGGGCTCTTGGGGCTCTGTTTTTTTTTAAGCAGTAGCTTTGAACACCCGTCAGAAGTAGACTCCCCCCCCAGAACTCAGGCGAAGAGTGACCCCCGCTCCTCCCCCCCCACCCCCAACACAGCCCACCTTCAAACGTTGTTTCAGCCTTGACTCTGAAGTTGTTACTTCTTGCTAGGCCTCTACCCGGCTCTGTGAGAGCCGGTCCCCCTTCTTCCTCCCAGTGATGAATATGGACCCTGCTCTGGCCCTGACTCTACTGAGATTTGGGGGTGACCCCTTATGCTGTGAAACGGATCTGATTTGAGGGGGTGATTCCTTACTGCTGTGTAACTCTGACCTGACCCTGTTGAGATTGGGGGGTGGGGGCATCCCTCAGTGCCGTGTATATAACTCTGACCTGGTCCTACCGAAATTTCGGGGCGGGGAGGGGGACAGGGAGGGGGAGAGGTGAGCGACCCCCCACTGCTGTGGGACTCTGATCTGGTCCTGGCTTGGGCCCCCGGCTGGGCTCGGGGCCTTTGAAAGGAGATGGATGCTAGGCCCTTTACTCTCCAGGCCCCAGTCTCAGGGACTGGATGGATCCGACTGTTAATGTTTCCATCCGGGTATTTTAAACTGTGATCCAGAAGTAATTGTATAAGGCATTCCTGATTTGGGGTTGACTCTAAATTTATTTTTCCCCTTTTTTTTGTGTTTTGAAGACTACGAAAGTGATGATGACTCTTATGAAGTGTTGGATTTAACCGAGTATGCAAGGAGACACCACTGGTGGAATCGTATTTTTGGCCACAGTTCTGGACCTATGGTAGAAAAATACTCAGTAGCCACCCAGATTGTAATGGGTGGAGTGACTGGCTGGTGAGAACATCTTTTTCATTACATTTCATTGCGGGAGCCCAGCTGCTGTCCTTGTGTAGGAGCCACAGTTACCCTGCTCACACAGTGGCCTGGCATTGGGGCTTCTCTCTGTGGTCTGATCAGTGTAATCATTAGTGTTGGGTTTTGGTGTCAACCCTGTGTCCACCAGGATGCCACTGTTCCCTCCTCACCTTCCTTTGAGTCTTTTACATATTCCCCTCCTTCTCATATTTAGCAAATATAGTGGATCTGCTTCAATAATAGTCAAGAGGAAGACACAGGTCAGAATTTATTATGCATAAATAATTTTTACTCGTTTAGTGTTGACAACTGGAAAAACCCGTGAGAACTCCCACAGTAGAACTGGTGTCCAGGATTGTCAGCCCTGTGCAGAGCAGTGTGAAACTCTCAGTACAAATTGTTGATACTGATTCAGAGGATGCTGTTGATTTTTGTGGGCTACTTTGGATTATAATGCTTTGAAGAACAGTTGTGGAACACGGAGTCTTTGTTGGAATGAAAGGACAGAAATATTGTGGAGTACCTGAAGCAGTTAATAGCATTAACCTAACCAGCCAACATTTAAGACCCCAGCATTACATAATTGCTACCATAGCCCTAAGCCTGTTATTGTTAGATTAAAAGATTAGCCAAATAACAAGGGTCAGAAAGAAGCTTGCTCCTTTCTTTTGAAAATTTAAAGACCACAGCGACTTGTTGGTGTTAATGTGGGTGCTTAACTTGTGAATAATCGTTTTTCTTAGATTCTAAGTAAATCCATCTTATGTTAATTTAAATTTTTACATCGTTAAATTTGACAAATGTTAAAACCCATTTTTTAAATTTATATTTACATGCACCTTGTAAATGTCACGTTATGGGAGAAGCTGCTCATGGGGAAGGTTCTGTGATGCTGGGGTGCAGCATTTATTCAGGATATTACTTATCAGTGCTGCTTGTGAAAAAAGCCTGCCATCACAAGAGATGCCTTGTCTGGGCTCTGGTGATCTAGATGGTTCTCCACAGGCTCTTGTATCTTGGTCCTCATCATTCAGGGTTTGGTCCTCTGCTTACAAATAAGCTCACGATTTAGTGCCATTGTTGACTGGTTAATGTGTGTCAGGGCCTAGGAGCCCCATCTTAAGGAAAACGAAACAATAATTGAGCAGTAGAATGAAGTCATTGTGTCTAGTCTCCTTGTAGGTCAGACTCGTGAGAAGCCCCATTATTGGCAGAAGTTTGTTTGGAAAGCCTGGAGTTAGAATAGGGGTAGTTAGTAGGTTCATGGTAGTGGTTCATGCCATTAGGCAAAGGATAGATATGTTGATAGGCTTGTGGAGCGCACTTCCTGGGCTATTGTTGACACCTGGCTGCTGCTTGCCTCCTCCTAATTTTCAGAGCCTTTGTTGCTGATTTCCCTTCTGGGGGTAGAGGGGAGGGACATGGCCTTCATAGTAATACATATGTTTGAATAGTAGCCAGGTCCGTCCACGGAGCTGTGTGATAGCACTAATACTACGCAGGTTATTTGCTGCAATGACTAGATATAGTCAGAGTAAATTTTTGCAGTTTTCCTAGGGTATAAAACAGGTGTACTACTGTGGCATACATTAAGGAAGAATTGGTAAGGGGTATTAACCTAACTAGTTAACAATTCAGACCAGTTCAGGGCATGAGTGGGAGGCTGCAAGTAGCTATAGGTTTTTGTTTTTTTCTTTTAAATATAATTTTACTAGAGGCCTGGTGCATGAAATTTCGTGCACTGGGGGGTGGGGCTGGGGGGTGTTCCTCAGCCTGGCCTGTGCCCTCTCACAGTCTAGGACCCCTTGCTTCCTTGCCACCACCACCACTGTGCTTGCCAGCTGTGAGTCCAGCTTCTGGATGAGTGGTGCTCCCCCTGTAGGAGCACACTGACCACCAGGGGCCAGCTCCTGCGTTATGTGCCTGCCCCCTGGTGTTCAGTGTGTGTTATAGTGACCAGTCTTTCTGCTGTTCGGTCAGTATGCATATTAGGGTTTTATTGTATAGGAGGATGATTTCAGAGAGGAAGGGAGAGGGAGAAAGAAACACCAATGATGAGAAAGAATCATTGATTGGCTGCCGCCTGCACGCCTCCCACTGGGGATCGTGGAGCCCGCACCCTAGGCTCATGCCCTAAACATGAATCAAACCATAACCTCCTTGTTCATGGGTTGACAATCACTGAGCAACACCAGCCGGGCTGAGGTAGAGTCATGAAATGGAACTCCAGCTGGACCTGAAAGGGTAGAAAAGTTTTAGATGGGCAGAGCTAAGTGGAAACCCCTAGAAATAGGGAGATTAATAGCTTGAGCAATGCTGATGAACTGTTTAGAATCTAATTGGGTTGGAGCAGAGATTTTGGGTAGAGTAAGGGTCAGCCAAGTGTGTAGAACATCTTGACTGTATTAAATTTTTTGCGGGAAACGAGTAAAATCGGATCCACCAGAGAGACTGTCAATGGACATGAGGAAACATACATTGGAGCCTCTAGTTGGAACCGGCAAAAATAAAAATGTTTTACGTCGTTGTCATGTGTGTGCCGCTCATAAACTATGCAGTGAAACGCGGTACACGTGCAAGTTTTGTAATGTCCCCCTGCACAAAGGAAAGTGTTTCGAACGCTACCACACAGTGAAGCACTATTAGGTTATAGTTTTTTTTATAAGATCTGTTGAAAATTTTGAAAAAATATTGTAATTTTGTATAAATAAAATTATTTTGATTGTGAAAGAGTTTTTTATATGTTTACCTAGAATGTAGTAATTTTGTGTACATAAAAAAATATAATAACACATATTTTGCAAAGTAAATAGAGACCTCTTTTTAAACTAAAACACTGAAAGTTTCATAGAAAAATATCAAATAGATGGAAAGATATGAATATTTTACGGAAAGTCTAATTTTGGCGAGAAAATGTCAAAAAAGCCCCGTGTTACAACGTGATTTGGCGGGAAAATGCCCGATTACAAAGTGTTAAGAGAGCAAAACAAAACAAATCACTTTCATTACAGAGAATTCCAACTTTACAAATGTAGCAGGAAGAGTGTAATGAACCCCTGAGTGCCCAGCAATGTTTCAGTTGCCAATTATTTTTCCTGTAAATTCCCTTCCTCTTCTCTCCGTTCCTGAACCACATCTCAGACATTTTAGATTGTGCACTTTTGACTAGCGTAGATAACATTGAGGGTTTCTGGGTAACTAAGGGACATGATCACAAGAAATGGGAAGACATTAAGACTTTATTAGGAAAGCAGTGAAAAGTAGAAGAGGGAGAGAGTTTAACATTTTTTGTTATTTCATTAAAGGTGTGCAGGATTTTTGTTTCAGAAAGTTGGAAAACTTGCAGCAACGGCAGTCGGTGGTGGCTTTCTCCTCCTTCAGGTATGTCAAAGCTTTATTTACTTGCCTCTGCTTATGTATTTCGCCCTCAGAAAATGAGAAAGTCAAGTTTAGCCATTTCACTCCTGTCCATTTTAATAGAAGATGGAATTTTTCTTGCAGACATCAGTTTATGGAAAAACTAAAATGAGTTTTGAAAGCTGGCATCTGTCATGAAGGACAACTATGTAATACTTCTAAGTGTTTTAAACACAGTGTGATCCCAATTATTAAAAAGACAACTGTTAAAATTCATGGTGTCTCCTTTTTTTTAATTACCCACATTTCCCTTGAAGCATCTCCCTAGCAAAATAAACATTTTACCAATAATATAAACCTACTCATCCTGACCATTTTAAACATATATTTGATACATAATATTCCAAAGATCTCTCCTTCCCGTTTCCTAGCCATCGGTTTTCTGTCCCAGAGGAAATAACTGTTAGCAATTTCTAATATGGTTTTTAAAACTAGGGAATCATAATAATATAGAAAGTGGAAAATTGGGTTTAAAAAATCATCCATAATCCTATTTCCGAGGCCAGTTGGTTTGAAATTATAGTTTTATTCATGTTACTCTAAGGTTTAAAAAAAATGTTTTGCCATTATAGGGTGTTTATCAGAATGTTATCTGGGATCCATGTCTGTTAGGCATATATTTTTCCAAAAATATCATTCCCGGAAGATCAGAAATAGTAAATCCTAAAAGTGAAGATCTCTGGGAATGAATGTTAGCAACAATCTTAAAGATACAGGGAACTGTCAGTAGTACCAGATTTTAAAAAGATTGATGGGCACAGCAACCAAAATCTTACATCAACACCTAAGCCATTGATCGTGTAATAACTAGTGTTATTGCCTGAAGTATAAAGGGATTGAGTCCGGATGTCTTAAGTACAGATTTTGCATTGTTTACCGAACAGCGTTAAAAAATATTTTTTTCTTTCTGTTAGTGGCATTATTATGAGTAATTGCCTCTTGCTTGTGGTAAGAGGTGAAAATAAACATGGTTAATATCTAAATTTAGTCCTTCGGATAATATGCCAGGATTTGTATAGAAGAGAATTTTATTTAAGCTCATTTTGACTTTGGTTCATATAAATCAAGAATTAAGGTATCTAATTCTGTAGCTATTTCATAACTCAGTTGTCATTTCTGTTTAGTGGAAAGTCATTTCTGTTTACTGTATTGAAGCAGAGCTTCCTGAAATGTTCAGACATTACAGTTCACTCTGCATGTCCATTTCTCCAAAGTCCAATTCAGCCCACTCGGTATGCACACTCATGTCCACCTTCTGCTTCTCTGGGCCTAGTCCACATATTCTTTGAAGTCACTAAGCAGAAGAACATGGGACTTACCTGCATCAAGCCAATTTTTCCCACAAATATAAGTTACATTGAAAACTCAGTAGAAGAAACAAAGAGGAAATCAGAGTAGCAAATGGCTTGTAGGCCAATTGCCTCTTATCCTTTAGGCTCACTTCCATATTTTTGTTACTTTACTTATATTTACATATAAATATTAGTTTACTTAGAACTTAAAGCTTTTCTGGTAACTCAGTAATAAGTGTTTTCTGGTAGGCATTACCACACTGCCATGTGAAAATTCACAGTGGTATATAAAACTTTTCAATTTATTTGTTCAGGGTTTTATATGCCCATAATGCAAGAGGGCAAATACATGTACAAGGCATGTTACAGACTGCAGTAGTACACTGCCTTCCTCATAACCTCCCATTTTCCCTCCCCCTGAGGCAACTACTTCAAACTCTTAGCTGACTCTTAAGATATTTTTCCTTTTTTCCTAAACAAGTTGATTGGACATTTTTTGATATTTGAGTTTGAGGTATTACCTATTGGCTTCCCATTATGGCATAGGAGAATTTAGCTTTCATTTATTGAACTTCTCTGTGTGTCCCTGCACCTCAGTCTCCCACACTTGCACTCCCCCATTCCCGTTCCCCCAAATCATCTGAATATTATTATTCCATAATTGTGTTAGATCATTAGCTGGAGTTCACTGAGCTTCTCGAATATGTAAATTTATGTCTTTAACCATGTTTGGGCCATTATTTCTTTAAATATTTATTCCCCTCCTACTTTTCTCCTGAACATGACTCCAATTATATACATGTTGGGCTTTTTGATAATATCCTGAAGCTGTGTCCATTTATTTTTTTCCATCTGTTTTTTAGGTTTTATGATTTTTAGTGATGTAGCTTCAGGTTTGTTGACTCTTTCCTGTTACCTACCTTCTGCCATTAAGCTTATTCAGTAAATTTATTTTAGATATTGTATTTTCCAATTCTGGGACTTTCATTCATTTGGTTCTTTTTATATTTTCTGTCTCTGGTGAGAGTTCTTTTTTTTTAATTTTTAATTTTTATTGATTTCAGAGAGGGAGAAGGCGAGAGAGATAGAAACATCAATGAAGAGAGAGAATCATTGATCGGCTGTTTTCCTGCACGCCCCCAATTGGGGATCAAACCCACAACCCAGGCATGTGCCCTGACTAGGAATTAAACCTTGACCTCCTGGTTCATAGGTTGATCCTCAACCATTGAGCCATGCCAGCCGGACTAGTGAGAGTTCTTTTCATTGATTTCAAGCATAGTTTCCTTTACCTCATTGAACATAGTTATAATAGCTACTAAAGTCCTGATAATTTCAGTATCTGGGTCATCTCAGTGTTGGCATCTGTTGATTTTCTACATTTTTCTGTTTTATGATACATCAGATACATTCTTTGGATTTTATCCTGGGCCTTGGGAATGTTATGTTGTGAAGACTCTGGATTCTATTTTATTCCTCTGAAGTGTGTTGATTTGATTTTAGTAGGCAGTTAATTTGAATAGACTCAAATTGCAAGCTCCATTTCACTTGTGGTGGGTAGCAGCTCAAAACCCAGTTTATTTCTTTTGTTTTTTAAATATATTTTATTGATTTTTTTACAGAGAGGGATAGAGAGTTAGAAACATTGATGAGAGAGAAACACTGATCAGCTGCCTCCTGCACACTCCCTACTGGGAATGTGCCTGCAGCCAAGGTACATGCCCTTGACCGGAATCGAACCTGGGACCCCTCAGTCCGCAGGCCGACCTTTAGCCACTGAACCAAACCGGTTAGGGCCAGTTTATTTCTTTTAGTCTTAGCCAGAATGCTTGGTTCTGCCCCTTGAATGTGTGGCTCGGGACTTGGGTAAAGTTTACATAGAATTTGGGGCGCCCTTTCTCTAGTTCTCTCCTTTCTGGGAGCTGTTACTGTCCTGGGCTCTGTCTTCTAGTTCTTCAGGCTGGAGGGATGGCATATTTCCTATGGAAGTGTTTGTTATCCTGCAACTGCATCTTGTCCTCAGGATAAAGCCAGAAAAATGGGCAACTCACCTTATATAGGTCACCATTCCTATAAGTTTTAATTCCCCTTCAATGTCTGCTTGCTTTTGTTAATTCTGGAGCCCTTGTATTTTAACCAGGGTCTGTAGTTGCACTTTATTTTTTAAATCCTCACCTGAGGATATTTTTTTCCCATTGATTTTTTTAGAGAGTGGGAGGGAGAGGAGAAACAGAGAGAAGCATCAATGTGAGAGAGACACATCGATTGGTTGCCTCCCACACACAGCCCTGGGGGGGGGAGTATTGGGGATTGAGCCTGCAACCGAGGTATGTGCCTTTGAGCAGGAATCAAACCTGAGACCCTTCCAGTCCGCAGGCTGACACTCTAACCACTGATCCAAACTGACTAGGCTATAGTTGCTTTTTACGGGACAGTCCCAAAGGTTCATTATCACGTCCATGCAAATAGCCGTGTCAACTACTGCCAGGAAAACTTTCACTTGCTGTTTATGTAATCAGCCTGTTTTGCTGAAGCTGGAGTTTGAAGTGAATACTGGAAGGTAAATAAATACAGGGAGAAATACAGATAAATAAAATCTTCTATGTGGGCATTCAGAGGGAGAATGGAACCTACAATTCCCAACCTATTTGTATAAAAGCAGGTAGTTTCATTATTGAAGAATTTTATGTGTGGTTCATAGTCAAAGTGATATCTTAAAAGATTACAAAGAAAGCCTTAGCTTGATAGAAGTGATTTATAATGGTGTACAAGGCTTACTGTGTGATTCTTCATATTTTTATTTTATTATTTGGAGGGACTAACTGTATGAGAGTTTTTTCTTATGGTTAATAGGCATTTAGCTATAGTTTTATTAAAAGGATCTATGGCATGAAACTTGCATAGATTGTATTTCTTTTATATTCCACTTTTAAAGTCACTTACCAGAAAGTATTCTTCTTAATTTGAGTCAGATTTAGCGAAGAGCCTTTGTCAGGCTACTTTGGATTTCTTTAGTGACCTAATAACTGATTGGGTTTTTTGATCCTTTATAATTAAACATCTATTTAACCAAAAGGTGCTATTTTATTAGCTGTAGCATTTTGATAATCTATCTTTTTTAGCTAATTACCAAATTCCAAAAGTTACAATAGCATTATAGTACAGTTATAATTTTTGGAATTTTTTCCTGTCATATACTATACTTTTCTTAACATAGTTTTCTTAACTTTTCTATCACATACAAGTAATTATTTATGTTTAATATCTGTTTTCCCCAACAGACCCAAAGCTCTCTGAGGTTGGAGACTTATGTCTCCCTTGTTCTTGGCTATTACTTGGAGATCTAGAACAGTACTTGACACAGAGTAATTACTGAGTATATATTAAATGAATAAATTAGTGGATAAACTGTGATTTCTTTACCTCTAAGCTTCATTTCTTGAAGTCTGAATGTTCATATATTCCTGGCTAATAGATTCATTAGCAAACTGGTTGGTTTAGAATTACCTCCCCCCCTTTTTTTTCTTAAGAATATGTTGTTTATTGATTTTAAAGAGAGGAAGGGAGAGGTAAAAAGGAGAGGGAGAGAAACATCATCAGCTGCTTCCTGCACGCTCCCTACTGGGGATTGACCTGCAATGGTGGCATGAGCCCTGACTGGGAATCAAATTGGCAACCTCTTGGTGCATGGGACAACATGCCCAACCAACTGAGTCACACCGGCCAGGGCAGGAATTAACCATTTTAATTACATTTTTGTAGATTGCTAGTCACAGTGGCTATGTGCAGATTGACTGGAAGAAAGTTGAAAAAGGTGTAAACAAAGCAAAAAGACAGATTAAAAAACGAGCAAATAAGGCAGCACCTGAAATCAACAACATAATTGAAGAGGTAAGACCATACATTTTTGCCTCTTTTTTTAAAGCAGGTCTTCATTAGTAGAAAATGTGAATAGGGATTATCTTTTTGTAAAAAATAATGATATTTTTGCTTATGGAGTATTAAGTAGAATTTGGTATCAAATAGTTAACATAGTTTCCTCTGTTCATTTCCCACCTACTTTGATCTACATGTAAAAGCTGATGACATTATTCTTCCAGAATTTTTCCTCTGCTTTTACAAATGTGTACATGTATAGACAAGGTCTGGGGAAACTAAAATGACCTATATTTTTCTTGAGGTGAAATAGTTTGAAATGTTAGTTTAATAATGTTTTTATATATATGTATTTTCTTATACTGTTTAGAATTGAATACGCCCTTGTTCTTGTTTTTGTTCTATACTTTTACTTCTTCCAACTTTTTATTTTGAAAAATTTCAAGCCAGTTGAAAGTTAAAAGACGAATACAGTGAATACCCAATGCTTTTCATCTGTTCACCAAATTGTTTTGCAACATTTGCTTTATCTCTGTGTGTGCATATATGTGTGTATGTGTGTGAGATTTACATTATTTATTTTTGCTGAACTATTTGAGATGTCATGACTTTTCACTCTTATTTTTAGCACATAACCCCTAAGAGTACAGCTATTCTGCATGACTGCAATTACCTTTATTATTCTCCCCAAATTTAACATCATAAATAGTATTTCCATATTACAATTTTTCCACAAAAATACTGTGTTTTTTTTCGTTTGGTTGTCATGTGTCTGAAGTCTCCTTTGATCTTGAACAGTCCCTGCTGGGGCTGACCAGTAGACCCTGAGCGGTGGATGAACAGATAGCTCTGACACACGTTTCTGTGAAAGAGAGGGTTAAGGGACTGTTTTGCTTTAGGAACAAAAGCAGCCCTGTTCGCTTGCCTCATTAGCCTTTTATTGTCACAACAGCTTGAACTCAAATTAACCTCTGGATACAATCAGCAGGGTAAGCATCCTTGAGAACACACATGCTTCTACAAGGTCGGGTCTTTAAAGACGAAACATAGAGATTCCAGCAAAACACCCAGGGGATCGGACTTGTTTGGAAAAGTCAAGGTAGGGGCAGCCAGCTTCGACCACAGAGGCTCCCGACCTTTCCGAGAATCCTCCTTACAGACATTCCAACCAAGTCCCATGCTTCCCCACAAAGTCCCCTCATCTGGGATTTTTTTTCTTTTTAAAAAATGTTTTGATTTTACTGAGGAAGGGAGAGGGAGACAGAAACATTGATTGGTGTGTCAGAGAAAAATACCTGTTGGCTACCTCTGCACGCCTCCTACTGGGAATTGAGCATGCAACTGGGGCATGTGCCCCGACTGGGAATCGAACCATGACCTCCTGGTTCATAGGTCGATGTTCAGCCCCTGAGCCACACCAGCTAGGCACCTGTTCTATAGGTAGATTTCTTTTTACCTATGCGATTATTGCTAGGCTATAGCTTGGGGGCCTAGAACAGTGGTTGACAGAGAATAGGCACTCAGTATCTGTTAAATGAACCTATTATCTCAGTAGCCAAGAAGCTTACTGGGCCTGGCTGGTAGGCTCCTTCAGTTTGTAATGGGCAGCCCTGGCATCTTGTGTGGTGGTTAGCACCTGCTCTAGTAGGTACACAACAGTTTTTGCTGAGTATTATTAAATTGAGGAAAACATCTGAAAACGGTACTTAGGTCTGGATTCAATAATAGTATTTTTTTAAATTTGCATGTTTATTTCTTTTTCTTATTGTGGTCAAATATATGTAACATAAAATGGATCATTTTAACTATTTTTAAATGCACAATTCAGTGGCATTAAGTACATTCGCACTTTTGTGCCACCATTACTACTATTCATTTCCAGAAGTTTTTCATCATCCCAAACAGAAACTCTAACCATTAAGCAGTAACTCCCACAATTAACCTCTCTCCCCGCCCTTGGTAACTACTGTTCTACTTGTTGTCTCAGTTTGACTGGTCATGTGAATAGAATCACAGAACATTTGTCCTTTTTTGTCTGTCTTATTTCACTTAACGTAATGTTTTTGAGGTTCACCCATTTTGTAGCATAATTAAGAGTGTCTTTGTTTGAACTTTGTTTCAGGCAACAGAATTTGTCAAACAGAACATTGTGATATCCAGTGGATTTGTGGGAGGCTTTTTGCTAGGCCTTGCATCTTAAGGATGTGAGTGTTCTACCACCACGGAGTCACCTGTGAGAAAAGAAGTCGTGACAAGGTGGTCTCTCAACATTACATGCCCCCAGGATGACAAGAAGCAACTAGCTGGACAATTTCAAGT
>PVJC01026759.1:0-23767 GCA_004026665.1 Murina feae
TAGGGGCCGGGGTCCTGCTTGGCAGCTCCCCAGACCCCTTGGCGACACCGGGAAGTGGAAAAGGAAGGCAGCAGGGGACGGGTGAGTGGGAAAGAGCTGGCGGCCTGCTTGGTGGCTTCCCAGGTCCCTTCCGGGGATCAGGGAGCAGAAAAAGGCTGGCCTGACCACGAGGCGGGGTTTTCCCTGCTTTCTGGTGGCTGGAGGAAGATGGGCAGTAGGCAAGCTTGGGAGACAGGCAGCACCCAGCCCTGGCCACAGCTCAAAAAAGAGAACAACATGCAGGGGAGGGCAAGAGTCTGAGAGATAAACATAGAGGGGGTGCCTGCTGCAAGCCTTGATGGTGTGCCTGGTGGCAGGTCCCCAGCAGGTAGACACACACAGGAGGACTGCTCCGAGCCTCAGATGCAGCTGGGAGCAGGTCCCCAGTGGCCACACACACACACACACACACACACACACACAAAAGGCGCCTGGCTGACTGGGGCCCTCATAGGACATCCACTGAGGGGTCCCAGACTGTGAGAGGGCACAGGCCGGGCTGAGGGACTCCCTCCACCCCGAGTGCACAAATTTTTGTGCACCGGGCCCCTAGTTCTATATAATAAAAGGCTAATATGCAAATAGGAAAGCTGTACAACCAGAACAACCGAACAACCATGCGCTATAACATGTGCTGACCACCAGGGGGCATTTGTGGAACATAGCGGGCATTGGCCACAGCAGGATGGTGGAGCAGGTGACGGGGGCACCAGACCAAGGCGGGGCACCAGTCACTGTCAGCAGGGCGAGCCTCTGGTGGTTACTGAAAATTCTTTGCTCTCATGCGCCGCAGTCCTGCCGATGCTCGTACCACCAGTGCCGGCCCCACTTGCACCTGCTGCTGGAGCCCGGCACTGACCCCAAACACTTGGCGCCATCAGTGGGTGTGAGCAGCGGCTGCCAGTCTTGGTTGCCCCTGAGGGCTTCTCCACCTCCCCCTTCTCCTGAGGGGCGATCATGGCAGCAGTGGCTACTCTTACTCGCTGATGGCACTGGCACCAATTGCTCTGGGCCATCAGGAGGTGTGAGTGCAGTTGGCGCCTTCAATGCCTGGGAGTAGCGAGATCAGGGCTGTGGACAGACAGGGGAACTAGGGGCCACGGCGGGAGGGGCCAGGCAGAAGCACAGAGGATGGACTGAGACCTGCCCCTGTGCTTACAGCAGCCTCATGACCCATAGTTCATTTTAAGAGGCATGAATCTGTGCACTGTGCTGCTATAGAATTCCACCTATATGAAATGTTAGAAAAGAGGTACCTAATGTTTGGTGGCACAAATTGGGAAACAGTGGCAATGGGAAGAAGCACCAGGGAACTTTAATAGTTATAGTAAGCTAATATTTAGTTTGTTTTTATGTATATCTTTTGAGAACATTCTTCATCAATCAAAGCTTCCTATCAAAGATATGCTATTCTCATGAAAAGAATTAAAGTGCATTATCTTTTCCTTCTATTTTTTTGAAAAAATTCACTTGTAAAACTAACCTGACCAAACATTTCATTTGTAGGAAGGTTTTTAACTATAGACTCATTTGTTTATGTCTTCCTCTATCTCATTTTTCAATGTCCTATAGTTTTCCCAGTACAGATCTCTTATCTCCTTAGTTACGTTTACTCCCAAGTATATATATACTAGGTGCCCGGTGCACAAAAATTTGTGCACTCGGGGGGTGGGGGTCCCTCAGCCTGGCCTGTGCCCTCTTGCAGTCTGGGACACCTCGGGGGGATGTCCACCTGCTGGCATGCCTGACCAGCCTGGGTGAGGGGCTGAGAGCCATTTTCAGGCTGCCCACAGCCCCTTCAGGGTTCGTGCACTGGGGGGTGGGAAGGCTGGTGAGTGCAGGCCTGGACGTTTCCCACCGGAGGGCCCACGATTGCACACGCCTGTGGGCCCACACCACTGAGGGGACACACCTGGCGCAGAGTTGGGTGGCAAGCCAGGGGCGGACGCTGGTGCAGAATCCCTCGGTGGGACCCTGCTACTGAGCAAACACACCCGGGGTGGAGCTGGGCAGTGAACTGGCTTCGGATTCTCCGCACTGTGCAGCAGACGCTCCCGCATGCCCTGTGGAGTCCCCTGGGGGGTGGATGAAGGTAGTAGACCCTGGACGGGTGTTCTTGGACACCCTGCGGAGGCCCCCAGGGCAGAGCCAGGCAGTGGACCCAGGACAGGCGTTCCTGGATGTCCCACAGAGGCCCCGGGGGGCAAAGCCAGGCAGCAGACCCAGGACGGCTGCTCCTGCACACCCTGCAGAGGCCCCGTGCTCCTGCATGCCCCGGGGAGGCCCCCAGGGGGTGGAGCCAGGCAGTGGACCCGGGACAGGCGCTCCTGGATACTCCTTGGAGGCTCCCGGGGGCGGAGCTAGGCAGCAGACCCAGGACAGCTGCTCCTGGACGCCCCAGGAGGCCCCAGGCCAGATCCCCCCTCCCACTGAGCTGACACACCTGGCACAGCTATGCCGGCCGGCCGTGGAGGCTCCCAGTGCAGAGCTGCCCTGCCAGCCTCCATCTTGGCTGGGTTAATTTGCATACAGCCACTCTGATTGGCTGGTGGGCATGGCCGTGAGCAGAGGCTCAGCCAGCCTAGGCAGGCAGTTGCAACAGAAGCCTTTGGTTTGCTCTAGCTCCATGGCTGTTGGCCTCCATCTTGGCTGGGTTAATTTGCATACAGCCGCTGATTGGCTGGTGGTAACGGTCAAATTTACATGTTTCTCTTTTATTATATTAGATTGGTGCGATAGTAAATGGGATTGCTTTTTTAGTTTCTCTTTCTCTGAGTTCACTATTGGTGTATAAAAAGGCCATAGATTTCTGGGTGTTCATTTTGTATCCTGCTACATTGCCAAATTCATTTATTAGGTCTATTAGTTTTTTGAAAAAGTCTATGGGGTTTTCTATGTATAGTATTATATCATTTGTGAACAAGGAGAGTTTTACTTTTTCTTTACCAATTTGGATGCCTTTTATTTCTTCTTATTGTCTAAATGCTCTGGCTAGCAGTTCCAGTACTATATAGGAGTGGTGAAAGTGGGCATTCCTGTCTTGTAACCGTTCTCAGGGGAAATGAGTTTAGTTTTTGCCCATTGAGTATGATGCTGGCTGTAGATTTATCATATAAAGCTTTTATTATGTTGAGGTGTGATCCCTCTATTCGCATTTTGCTGAGAGTTTTTACCAAGAAAATGTATTGGATTTGGTCAAATGCTTTTTCTACATTGATTGATATGATTATGTGATTTTTGTCTCTCAAGTGGTTTATGTGATGTATCACATTTATTGATTTGCAGATATTGTACTATCCTTGCATCCCTGGAATAAATCCTACTTGGTCATGGTGTATCATCCTTCTAATATAACACTGAAATGATTTGCTAGAATACATTTTGTTGAGGATTTTATCATGCACGTTCATCATAGATATTGGCCTATAATTGTCTTTTTTTACAGTCTCTTTATTTGGTTTTGGAAGTAGGGTAATGCTGGCTTCATAAAAAGAGCTTAGAAGTGTGCCTTCCTCTTGAATTTTTTAGAATAGTCTGAGGAGGATAAAATTTAATTCTTTTTTGAATGCTTGGGAGAATTCCCCTGTAAAGACGTTCAGATCTGGGCTTTGGTTTGATGGAAGATTTTTGGTGGATGCTTCAATTTCTTCAGTAATTATAGGCCTATTCAGGTTTTTACATTCTTCCTAATTGAGTTTTGGGAGCTTGTATTTTTCTAAAAAATATGTCCATTTCATCTAGGTTATCCGTTTTGTTGGAATAGAGTTATTCATAGTATTTTTTCATAATCTATTGTATTTCTGTGGGATCGGTTGTTACTTCATTTCTTTTATTTCTGATTTTGTTTATTTGGGTTCTCTATTTTGCTTCTTGGTGAGCCTGGCTAGAGATTCATCAATCTTGTTTATCTTTTCAAAGAACCAACTCCTGATTTTGTTGATATTTTTTATTGTTTTTATTGTTTTTTTGTTTTTCTTTTTGGTCTCTATGTAATTTATTTCTGCTCTGATCTTTATTATTTCCTTTCTTCTGCTTACTTTGGGTTTTTCTTGTTGCTCTCTTTCCAACTCTTTGAATTGTAAGGTTAGATAATTTATTACCATTTTTTTCTTGTTTTTTTTTAAGGTAGGCCTATAGAACTATAAACTTCCCTCTCAAGAATGCTTTCACTGTGTCCCATAGATTTTGGATTGTTGTGTTTTCATTGCCATTTGTTGCAATTATGCTTTTTATTTCTTCTTTGAACTCTTTGGTAACCCAATGATTTAATAGCATGCTATTTAGCCTCCAGGTATTTGATTTTTCCCCTTGTCTTTATTATACTTGATTTCCAGTTTTATGCCATTGTGATCTGAGAAGATGCTGGATACGATTTCTATCTTCTTGAATTTGAAGAGACTTTGCCTGTGTCCCAATATGTGGTCTATCTTTGAAAATGACCTATGTGCACTTGAGAAGAATGTATATTCTGTGGTTTTGGGATGGAATTTTCTGAAGAAGTCAATAAATTTCATCTGATCTAGTATTGATGTTTCCTTGCTGATTTTTTGTTTAATGGATTTGTCCAGTGATGCTAGTGGGGTATTAAAGTTCCCTATTGTGACTGTATTGCTCTCAATCTCTCCTTTGAAATCTTCCAGAAGTATTTTTTAGGTATTTTGGTACTCCTGCATTAGGTGCATATATATTTATCAGAGTTATATCTTCTTGTTGAATTGCTCCCTTTAGAATTATGAAGTGGCCTTCCTTATCTCTAGTTATGACCTTAACTTTGAGGTCTAATTTGTCAGATATAAATATTGCCACCCTAGCTTCTTTTTCATTTCCATTTGACTGAAAAACCTTTCTCCATCCCTTCACCATCAGTTTGTGTGAGTCCTTTGTTCTGAGGTGGATCTCCTGTAGACAGCAGATATATGGGTCATGTTTTCTTATCCATTCAGCTACCCTATGTCTTTGGATTGGGGGATTTAAACCATTTTAATTTAAAGTTATTAGTGATAGTTACTTGTTTGTCACCATTTTTATTCTTTATGCCTGTGTTTCTTCTTCTCTTCCTATTCTTTTTATAGCAGACACTTTAGCATTTCTTGCATTTCTGGGTTTGATAGTAATAAACTCCCTTAGTACTTTTTTTTCTGTGAAGCTTCTGATTTCACCCTCAACTTTGATTGATAGCCTTGCAGGGTACAGTTTGGTGGTAATAAAGTACCTTAGTCCTTTTTTGTCTGCGAAGCTCCTGATTTCAACCTCAACATTGATTGACAGCTTTGTAGGGTATAATATTCTTGGATACAGACCCTTGCTTTGCATGATTTTGTGTATTTCATTCCATTCTTTTCTGGCCTGATGTCTTTCTGTTAAGTGAATAGTCTGATGGGAGATCCCTTATAGGTAACTTTCTGTCTACCTCTGGCCGCTTTTAAGATTCTTACTTTGTCATTGGTGTTTGCCAATTTAATTATGATGTGTCTTGGTGTCGGTCTTTTGGGGATCATCTTGTTTGGGACTCCATGAGCTTCTTGGACTTCTGTGAGTTTTTTCTTCTCAATATCAAAGAAGTTTTCTGTCATTATTTCTTCAAACATGTTTTCTATTCCTTGCTCACTTTCCTCTCCTTTTGGCACACCTATTAAGCAGATGTTGTTTCATTTCGTGTTGTCTCAAAGTTCCCTTTGGCTCTCCTCCCATTTTTTAAGTTTTTTTTTCTAAATGCTACTCTGCTTCTGTATTTTTTCCTAACTTGTCTTTTACCTCACTAATGTGGTCCTGCACTTCTTCTTGTCTACTGCTGATGTTTTCTATTGTTTTCTTTATTGCAGAGATGTCATTCTTCATTTCTTCTTGGTTCTTATTCATTTCTTCTTGGTTCTTCTTCATTTCCTCTAGGTTTTTACACATATTGCTGAATTTTTCTGTGTTGACTTAAAGGCACAAGATACAACACGACAAGTCAAAATACACAGGCACCACATACAAATGTATTCACAATATCAATAACGCCAAATAAAGGTGACCACCAGAGAAAAGAGAATTAGGGGAGAGAAAAGAGTACAAAAATGATATTGAGAAAAAGAAATAATGTAAGAGTAAAAAGAAAGAGAAGAAAAAAGAAAGGGGAAAAACATATGTATATGGGGAGAAAACTCAAGAAAACTAATAACTAATAAAAAAAATGCAAAAAAAATACCCAGAGAAGAATACAAACAACAAACAACTAACCCCCAAAATGCAAACAACAAATATCCAAACAACAAACACCCAGATGAATCTGAAGAGGCAAAGCTTATTTCCAGAAGGTAAGGTCAAGGAATTGAAGGAATGGGGAAATGGCCACAATTCAATATAGAGGAGGTAGAAAGGGAATGAATATATAAGAAGAAAAGTAAAAAACAAAAAAATAAAAGAGTATATACACACATATACACACACGTATACACTGAGTGGCAAAATTATTATGACCACCTGATGTTGGCAGACTAATTAGCTATAATTTCGCACTGAAGTTGCTAGAGGGCCAGACCATTATAATAGGGAAGCAGGATGTTTGCCACAACAGTAGAAGTGATGTTTTTCTGAAGATGTGGGTAAACAACACGATTTAACAGCCTTTGAACGTAGGATGGGATGGAGATACACACACACTCACACACACAAACACTGAGTAGCCAAATTATTATGACCACCTGACATTTGTAGGCAAATTAGCCGTACACTGCATCATATGGGATATGGAAGCTGAAGACCTGTTCGAATACCTTTTCTGTCTGCAGTTACCAAGATAAAAGATCTCCAATTCGCACAGGAACATAAGGATTGGACAGTTGAGTATTGGAAAAAAGTCATGTGGTTCGATAAATCACACTTCCAGTTGCATCATGCAGATGGCAGAGTGAGAATTTGGTGGAAACAGCATAAAAGCATGCACCTCACATGCATGAGTACAACTCTTCAAAAGCTGGTGGGGGCAGTGTTATGATTTGGGGCATGTTTTCCTGGCATGATTTGGGCCCTTTAATTTGTGTGGAAAAACGGCTGAATAACACAACATACCTAAGTATCGTTGCTGATCAAGTTCATCCTATCATGTTGATGGCATACCCCAATGGAGATGGCTTCTTCCAACAAGACAGTGCACCATGCCATAGTGCTCATATTGTGAAGGAGTGCTTTTAAGAACATGAGGGAGACTTTAACTTGCTTAGGTGGCCCCCATAAGCACCAGATCAAAATCTAATTGAGCATGAAGTTAAAAGAGCCATCAGGCAGGTGGTTCCACAACCATTAAATCTCACAGAACTAGACAGTGCTATTCATCAGGCATGGTAATCAGGTTCCTCGCATCACCTTTCAACATCTTGTGGAGTCAATGCCAAGAAGAATCGCCACAGACAGTATTGAAGGCAAAAGTAGCCCAACGAAGTACTAATAGGGTGGTCATAATAATTTGGCCACTCACGTTCAAATATATCCCATGTACAAAGGCTGTTAAATCACACTGTTTACCTGTATCTTCAGAAAAAAAATCACTTCTGCTGTCATGGTAAACAACCTGCTTTCCTATTTATAATGGTCTGTCCCTCTAGCAACTTCAGCATGAAATTATACCTAATTTGCTTACAAATGTCAGATGGTCATAATAATCTGGCCACTCAGTGTGTATGTATGTATGTATATACACACACACACACACGTATATACATACACATATACATATACATATACGTATACATACTGAGTGGCCATATATGTATAATATATATGTGTGTATATATGTATATACTAGAGGACTGGTGCACAAAAATTTGTGCACTCGGGGAAGGGGGGCCCTCAGCCTGGCCTGTGACCTCTCGCAGTCTCGAACCCCTCAGGGAATGTCCACCTACTGGCTTAAACCCACTCCCCAGGGGATCAAGCCTCAGCTGGCAGTCAAACATCCCTCTGGCAGCCCAGGAGCACTCAAGGGATGTCCATTTGCCAGCGGGGAGCAGGCCTAATCTGCAGTCAGACATCCTTAGCTCTGCTGAAGAGGTGGGAGAGGCTCCTACCACCATCAATGTACTGGCAGCTGTAGCTTGGCTTGTGGGTGAGCAGAGCTCCCCCTGTGGGAGTGCACTGACCACCAGAGGGCAGCTCCTGCATTGAACGTCTGCCCCCTTGTGGTCAGTGTGTATCATAGGGGCTAGTCATTCTCAGTGGTTCTACTGTTAGGGTCAATTTGCATATTACCCTTTTATTATATAGGATAGAGGCCTAGTACATGGGTGGGGGCCAACTGGTTTGCCCTGAAGGGTGTCCTGGATCAGGGAGGGGGTCCTGCTGGGGTGCCTAGCTAGCCTGGGATGATGGCTGTTTTCAGGCTGGCTACACCCCCGGCGACCCAATTGAAACTTTGTAGCCTTGAGTGGAGCCCAGGTCTGGCTAGAAGCCTGGGTTGCCCTGGCAACACAGGCTATCATCCCCTCCTTGAGAGGAGGCCACAGCTGGCTGGAAGCAAATATCTGGGATTTATTTATCTTCTATAATTAAAACTTTGTAGCCTTGAGCAGAGCCCACTGCCAGCCAGGGCAAGCGGGAAGCTTGGCTTCCTCAATCGCCAGGGGCAACCCAAGCCTCCTGCTTGTTCCAGCTCTGGGGCCGCCACCATCTTAGTTGGGTTAATTTGCATACTCACTCCTGATTGGCTGGTGGGCATGGCTTGTGGTAGAGCAGAGTGACAGAGTGATGTTAATTTGCATGTTTCTCTTTTATTAGTGTAGATATGTATGTATGTATGTATGTATGTATGTATATATATATACACACACACACACATACACACATACACATACACATATATATATACACACATACACACACACACACACTAGTGTGCCAGTGCATGGATTCAATTAACTAGAAGAAATATTTTAATACTGCTATTCGCCCTTTCTCTATAGTAGAAGCGTCAACCAAAATCACAATCAACAATGACAGATTGAAACACACACACAGTTGCCCAATGAGAGCTTTATATGTATCAAGCATGCACAAATCAACTTAGCCATATATAAAGTGTATGTATGTGTGTGTGTGTAGATACACACACACACACACACACATACATACTAGAGGCCCGGTGCACAAAATTTGTTCACTGGGGGGAGGGGGTGTCTCTCAGCTCAGCCTGAACCCTGTCTAATCTGGGACCCCTCAGTGGATGTTCAACTGCCAGTTTAGGCCTGATCCCTGTGAGATGGGGCCTAAAACCGCAGTTGGACATCCTACTCAAAATCCGGGACTGCTGGCTCCCAATCGCTTGCCTGTCTGCCTCCTTGCTTGTCCCTAACTGCTTCTGCCTGCCAGCCTGATCACCCCCTAATCACTCTCCTGTCAATCTGATTGACACCTAACTGCTCCCCTGCTAGCCCAATTGCTCCAACTGCCCTCTTCTACTGGCCCAATCACCCGCAATACCCCTCCCCCTGTTGGCCAAGTTATCCCCAACTGCCCTCGCCTGCCCACCCGGTTGCCCCCAACTTCCTTCCCCTGCAGGCCTGGTCCCCCCAAACTACCCCCTGCAGGCTTGGTCCCTCCCAACTTCCCCCTGCCAGCCTGGTTGACCCCAACTGACTTCCCCTGCAGGTCCGATCACCCTCCCTTGCCGGCCATATTGTGGTGGCCATCTTGTCACCACACGGGGGGTGGCCATCTTGTTTGAGGGTGTGACAGTCAATTTGCACAATACTTCTTTATTATATAGGATAGAATAAATTTGCTTAATTAGAAATGCTTGATGATTTAGCTAAACTTTTTCCAGCCCAATGAAGCACCCCAACTTCTCTTTCAGGTAATTGTTAGCAACACAGCAGTAAATATCAACACAAAGCAGATTATTATTAAAGATCACACAGGGAGAACAAAGGATGAAATATTTAACACATTTTTTTGCGGGAAACGAGGAAAATCGGAACCACCAGGGAGACTGTCAATGGACATGAGGAAACATACACTGGAACCTCTAGTTGGAACCGGCAAAAATAAAAATGTTTTACGTCATTGTCGTGTGTGTGCCGCTCATAAACTATGCAGTGAAACGCGGTACATGTGCAAGTTTTGTAATGTACCTCTGCACAAAGGAAAGTGTTTCGAATGCTACCACACAGTGGCGGGAAAATGCCCACTTACAAAGTGTTAACTGTAGTAGTGTTTGACTATATTCAGTGCAGTGAGAAAACCTGAAGTCATTTTCAAGTTCCACCATTTACTTTTTTTCAGTCAGGTCAAGTTTCTAAACTTTCTAAATCTCTATTGTCTTGCTAATGAAAATAAAAACAATAGGATTCTATTGAGTCTCCAATCTACCTACTCTAGGACTTCTGTGAGGATCAAATGAAATGAGGCACATGAAAATGCTTCTCAAACACTTGGTTAAAGTGTAAAATGTTTGGACCTGGCTATAAAGCAAGTTCTGTTCCTGGGCTGAAGAAACTCCACAGAGGCTAACTGCTAAGGAGAGGAAGACGGGCGTTGCTATGTGAGGGCATTACCCGGTGCTCACAGTGACCGTTTCCAGGCTGAGCTGGGCTGTGGGCTGCATTTTGAGTCATGGCTCTTGGCAGCATTGGCTGTGATTGTCTGGGGTGTCTCTCTGGGGTGGTGGTGGGGTCTGTGTCCCATTTCGGGGAAGCTGAGTGTTGGTTTGTCAGCACTAGGTCTGTGGTACCCACCAGTGTGTGCCATGGCAGCTCCTGCATTGAGTGTCTGCTCCCTGGTGGTCAGTGTGCATCATAGATATCAGTAGGATGAACACTTAAGCTTTTATATATATACTAGGGGCCCAGTGCACAAAAATTTGTGCACTCGGATGTCCCTCAGCCTGGCCTGTGCCCTCTCGCAGTCTGGGACCCCTCTGGGGATGTCCACTTGCTGGCATGCCTGATCAGCCTGAGTGTGGGGCTGATGGCTGTTTGCAGGCTGGCCAAGACCCCCAGTGTGAACCCTCACCTCATTGGGGTGTGGCCAGCCTGGGTGATGGGCTGAGGGCATTTTTAGGCTGCCCACAGTCCCTTCAGGTTTTGGGTCCCTACTGGGGTGCCTGGGCAGCCTGGGTAAGGAGCTGAGGGGAGTTTTCAGGCTGCCCACAGTCCCTTCAGGGTTCGAGTCCCTACTGGGGTACCTGGCCAGCCTGGGTGCGGGATTGATAGCTGTTTGCAGGCTGACCAAGCCCCCCAGTGTGGACCCTCACCCCATTGGGGTGTGGCCAGCCTGGGTAATGGGCTGAGGGTGTTTTCAGGCTCCCCACAGCCCCTTCAGGTTTTGGGTCCCTACTGGGGTGCCTGGGCAGCCTGGGTGAGGAGCTGAGGGGCATTTTCAGGCTGCCCACAGTCCTTTCAGGTTTTGGGTCCCTAGTGGGATACCTGGCCAGCCTGGGTGATGGGCTGAGGGCCGTTTTCAGGCTTTTAGGCTGCCCACAGTTCCCATTGACCCAATGTCCCAGCAAGGCTGGCTGGAAGCAGGTTTCTGGGGTTTATTTATCCCCTATAATTCAAACTGTTGCTTTAAGCCGAGGCCTAGGCAGGTAACATAGCCTCTTGTCTGCTTCAGCTCCATGGCTTCTATAATTGAAAGAATATTGCCTTAGTTAGAGGCCCAGCCGGCCTAGGCAGACAGTTTCCTCCATTGCTGGGGCAACAGAAGCCTGCTGTTTGCTTCAGCTCCGTGGCTTCTATAATTGAAGCAATGTTGCAACAATGTTGTCTGCACCTGGAGAAGCCCAGCTGGCCTAGGAAGACAGTTTACTCCTGGTGCAACGGAAGCCTCCTGTCTGCTCTAGCTCCGTTACTGCCGTCCTCCATCTTGGCTGGGTTAATTTGCATACAGCGGCTATGATTGGCTGGTGGGCGTGGCTTAGGCGTCCCGTATAAATGGTCAATTTCAATATTACTCTTTTATTAGATTAGATAGATACCCTTTTCCTCTCTCTGTGGCTTGCTTCCACTCTTGACTCCTTATTTTCTCTGTAGCTTCCAGAGTATTCTTTCTAATATTGTAAATTAGATATCATTTCCATAACACTTAAAATTTCTAGCCAAAGTTCTTAGTACAGCTTGCATGCTACTCTATAATTTGGCCTTGGGCATCCTCTCCAATTGTATTTCCTACCACTCCTTCCTTGCTCACTATGTTCTAGCACATTTTAGAATTCTAGAAATATGCTCTCATTTCAAGATCTTCACATTTGATGTTTCCTCTGTTGAAATATTTTCTTATTTTTGCATGACTTACTCCCTCAAGTCTCTGTTCAAATACTATTCAAATATTACAGAGAATTTCTAAGATAGCTATAAATGAACACTATAACTGCCTCCTCTCCAGATGCCAATCTCTATCTTGCTCCTCTCCCCCACTCTGCTTTATTTTTCTTAAAAGTACTTACCATCATGGCACTTTCTATATCAGCCTTTATGGTATAACAAACTACCCCAAAAATGTGGCTAACAACGTTTTTTAATTCTCACTGTTCTATGCATTAGCTGGATGGTTCTTCTGAGCTGTGTCAGGTCAACTATGGCTGGATGATCCAGGATGTCCTATTGGGACCTCAGCAGGGATGGCTGGGCCTCTCTGCTTGGTCTTTCTTCCTTCAGGAGGTGAGCCTGGCTTCTAAAAGAGTAATAACTATGCTTTTTGATACTTGGGCTCTGAATATCTCTAAAGGCACCTGCTTTTATCTGCCACAGCATTAATCATCCATACAAATTAAATTATTTTGAGTTTCACAACAAACAGTATTTACCCTATTAGGTACTATTTTCCCCATTTGAGGCCCAGATAATCTGAGTACCTTAGATAAGATCTAAGTAGCAATACTAGGATTCTGTTGTTGTTAGTCTTATTATTTTTTATCTTGTTTAAAGTATTGTTCAAGCCCTAACTGGTTTGGCTCAGTGAATATAGCTTCGGCCTGTAGACTGAAGGACCCCAGGTGCGATTCCAATCAAGGGCATGTACCTTGGTTGTGGGCACATCCCCAGTGGGGGGTGTGCAGGAGGCAGCTGATCGATGTTTCTTTCTCATTGATGTTTCTATCCCTCTCCCTTCCTCTCTATAAAAAAATCAATATAATATATTAAAAAAAATAAAATGTTGTTCAAGTCTTCTATTTACTTACTGACCTAGAAAATACACCAATGAGAAATATTCCTAATACTAGGCTGAAAGAAAAGTGATTCTTAAAAATTAAATTGAATTACATCACTCTATTACTTAAAAAGTGATGGGAACTTCTTAGAATAAAGTTCAAATATTGTACAGAACCTACAGTGTTTCATTATCATAAAGTATACCTATCATTTTCAAAATCAGGGCACCACCTCATGTCATGCTACCTCTTCCCTTGACTATTATACTCCCATCCCACTATTTTTCTTTCAAGTCTTTAGACACACTAAATTCTTTCTTCCCTTAAAGCCTCTACACATGCTAGTTCCTTGACTTTCACAACACAACACAACAAGCTTCTTTTAATCCTTTAGCGCTCCTCAGAGAAGTCTTCCCCAAATCACCTTATGTAAAATTGCCTCTTTCCCATCTCTCAGTCCATTGTACCTTTTATTGCACTTACTACAACTTTAAATAGATTTACTGGATTTTTATCTGTACCCAATTAGAATGTGTGCTCAATGAGGATAAGGATCCAGTTATCTTGTTTTATAGTTAGTCTCAACATTTAGTACAATGTCTGGCACCCTGTAGGAGTTGAGTAAACAGTTTCTAAATGAATAAAAGAATAGTTTCAGGTTTCATATCAAGAGTCTATAAATTTTGATATGATAATTATATTAGTTATTATAATTCTTTTGTGTCTGTAAATTTTATTTGTACGCCTTCTTTTTAAGCATTTGCTTGTTCATTCAGTATATATACTATAGTGGGAGTTTACTAAATGTCAGCCATAGAGTTTATAAATTTAATGTGATGTTCTTTACTTTTAAAGGTCTCATCGTTTAAGAAAAAGTAACATGGTAAAATAAAATAATCTTTTTATAAAAAAATAATGAACTCAAATACAATCTAACATGTTGAAATGAAAGGAAAGATGAACCCCCTGAAACCAATAATAGTCTAAATACATCTATCAAAAGAAAAAACTTGAGCTAATTAGGCATCACTCTTTTTACTGAATTCATATTGACTCTTGGTAATCACCTTTTTCTAAATGTTTGCAATTCATCTTTTAAGTATAAAATACTGTAATAAATTATAATATATTATTACCAAGGCTTCATGTCAAATCTAGGTTCTTTTATTACAAGGAGAGTAATCAGAAAAATCCATTCAACAATATAATTATTACTTTCATTTGTTTTTAATCACAATATTTAATCTAATATTGATTTAAATACTATTACAGAAGAGAATAGTATGTTCATTGAAAGCAAACATAAGTGGAAAAAGATTGAGAATCTCATGCTGCAGGCAGGCAAATATTAACTGAATGTAAGGAAGAACTTTCTAGTGGTTAGAGTTTCCTACCAGAGGGCTGCCTTGCAAAAACAGAAAGCTCTCCATCACTAAAAATCTTTAAGGAGAGCTATCAGGCTGTTTTTCATAGGAGAGCAGAAACAATCTTGACTTAGGAGGCAGCACTGATTTAGGTCAGTGTCCTCAAACTATGGTCAAAAGCACTTAAAATTTTTTTCCAATTCTGTGTTGGACCAATAGTTTTATACAATGCAAAATAGCCACATGTGGATGTCATGGTAATGTAAAATCACTATAAATTTTTCTAAATGAGCAATTTTCAACTTTTCATCTCACGGCACACAAACTAATTACTAAAATTCTGGGGCACACTAAAAAATATATTCTTTTACTAATCTGACCATAAAAATAGGTATAATTTTTATTGATTTTTAAAAATTATAGTTATTATCTACTTTTATTGCTGCAAAGTGACTTTTTAAAAAATTAGGTGGCTGGGCCGCATGGCTCAGTGGTTAAGCATCAACCTACAAACCAGGAGATCATGGTTCGATTCCAGGTCAGGACCTATGTATGCCAGGTTGCGGGCTCAATCCCCAGTAGGGGATGTACAGCAGGCAGCCGATCAATGATTCTCTCTCATCATTGATGTTTCTATCTCTCTCTCCCTTTCCCTTCCTCTCTGAAATAAATAAAAATATATTTTTAAAAATTAGCTGCCTATACTTGTATATAAGGATTTCTGGTACCAAGAATTAACCAATAAAATGCAACCTTATTATGCCACGCTACCAGTAAGATGCAACTCTATTATATGACATATATTTATGGTTCAAGACAGGGCATTCACACCAGACAGTTATTGTTGTGTTAGCTATTGTCATTTTTTTATTTGACAATATCAGGAAAAAGAGGTCAGTGTCCCTGACTAAATAGACAGGTACTGCATGCTTGCAAGTTTTCTTTTTTTGTTTTTTTCTTAAAGGGCTGGAGGTCACCTATAGGTCTCGAACCACTCTTACAAGCAAAAGTGGTTGGCAAACAAAGGCTTGTATTGAAAAAAATGCTCAGCTAATGCCAGCCCTGGTATTGCATGTTTTAAAAATTCTTGTGGCACACTGGTTGAAAATTGCTGTTCTAAATGCTTCCTTTTGGTTTTTGTTTTTACTAATAATTTGGTACACATAGGTAACAAGTTCTGGCATGAATAGGTGGACTACACTTTGAATGGATTACATAGCCTGTAAGAAATCTCTGTGGTTCTACAGTTTTTCAAATGTACCTAGTCTGTCCTCCTTTCTATAGTCATTGGGCATAAATATCAAACTACTAATTTCATAACAAGAAACTGCTTTCTTCAGCACCTGAAAAAGCATAATCTAAAAGATATTAGTCTAAAAGCATTAGATCTAATTTTTTTACTATATTAATTAACCTTTTATCTAATTAAATTAAAATAGCAAATTTTTTTTCTACCAAAACTCATCTTAATGCTCATTTAAAACTGGTTTCATAACATTTATTTTTGGCCATTTCTCACACTTAATTTTCTGGTGTCACTTTCTTTACACATGCTGATAATGAAATAATAAATTACAGTTGATTACACATTTAAAGTTCTAACTTTATTTTACTATCAGGTAGCAAATCCAAAAGAAAATCTCTTGAGGTAGTAGAGGATTAGAGGTGGGGGGACATTTCATGAATTTCAGAAGCACTGGGTACAGGATTTAAATTTTTGCAACCACCTGTAACACTCAGATTTGGCCAAAACAAACATGGGAAAGAATTATAAAAAGAGAAGGCAAAATTAAGAGTACACTTTCTTGTGGAACTAGAGGATATTATGCTAAGTGAAATAAGTCAGACAGAGAGAGATAAATACCATAAGATTTCACTTATATGTGGAATCTAAAGAACAAAATAAATAAACGAAACATAAACAAATTCATAGCTACCAAAAACAAAATAATGGATGCAAGATAATGGGAAGGGGGTAGGGTTGGGGAGCTGGATGAAGTAACTAAGAAGTACAAATTGGCAGTTATAAAATAGTCACAGGATGTAAGGTACAGCAGAAGAAATACAGGCAATCTAATAAAAGAGTAATATGCAAATTGGTGTCACTCTGCTACAGCTAAGCCACGCCCACCAGCCGATCGCTATGCCCACTAACCAATCAGAGAGACTATATACAAATAAATCCAGCCAAGATGGCAGCCGGCAGCCACGGAGTTGGAACAAGCAGGAAACTTGCCCCTGCGATGGAGGAAGCTAAGGTTCCTGTCTGCCTAGGCCAGCTGTGGCCTCTGCTCAAGGCAACACAGTTTCAATTATAGAAGATAAATAAACCTCCTCAGCAGAGCTAAGATGTCTGACTGCTGCTTAGGCCAGCTCCCCGCTGTCAAGTGGACACTACCCTGGGGCCCTCAGACTGCCAGAGGGATGTCTGGCTGCCAGCTTAGGCCCGATTGTCCAGGGAGTGGGCCTGAGCCAGCAGGTGGACAGCTCCCGAGGGTCCCAGATTACTAGAGGGCACAGGCCGTGCTGAGGGCATCCTCGAGTGCACAAATTTTTGTACACTGGATCTCTAGTAATCTAATCTAATAAAAGAGTAATATGCAAATTGACCATCACTCCGAGACACCTAAGCCATGCCCACCAGCCAATCAGAGCAACTGTATGCAAATTAACCCAGTCAAGATGGCAGCTGGCAGCCATGGAGCTGGAACAAGCAGGAGGCTTCCCCTGGCGATGGAGGAAGCTAAGGTTCCTGTCTGCCTAGGCTGGCTGTGGCAACAAAGTTTTAATTATAGAAGATAAGTAAACCCCAGAGTCCTGCTTCCAGCCTTGGACTCAAGGAAGTGCTAGGAGCCTGGGTTGCCAGGGGCAACCCGACCAGGGCTCCAGTTAAAGCAACAAAGTTTAACTTTAGAAGTTAAATAAATTCCAGATACCAGTTTCCAGCCAGCCTCGTTGCAAACAGCCATCAGCCCCTCACCCAGGCTGGACAGGAACCACAGTAGGGACGTGAACCCTGAAGGGACTGTGGGCAGCCTGAAAATGGCCCTCAGCTCCTCACCCAGGCTGGCCACACCCTCATCGGGTGAGGGTCCCCACTGGGGGACTTGGCCAGCCTGCAAACAGCCATCAGCCCCTCACCCAGGCTGGCCAGGCATGCCAGCAGGTGGACATCCCCCGAGGGGGTCCCAGACTGCAAGAGGGCAGAGGCCGGGCTGAGGGATGCGCTCCCCCCCCCCGAGTGTACAAATTTTTGTGCACCAGGCCCCTAGTATTATAATAACTATGTATGGTGCTAAGTAGATACTAGACTTATAGGGGCAGGGGTCAATGTCTAACCACTATGCTATACACCTGAAATTAATATAATATTGACTGTCAATTGTAATTGTAAAATTTAAAATGATTTTTTAAAAGCAGTTGGCCAGTCTCATACTGCCTCAAATACACCTGGCTTTCTCTCCAAGGAAAATCAGACATTTTTATTTAAAATTAGTTATCTTCTTCCCATTAAAAACAAAAGAACCTTCCTTCTCACAAGACAATTTAGATTTTATAACCCATCATCTTTCAAATCTATCATACTCAAGTTCTTTCCCTACAGTAGTTCCAGTATTTGTTAATAACCATACTTTTACTGGAGAAAAGATTCTTATGTATGTGTATACAAATAAGTTTTAGGAACTTTGTAACATGTCTTAAATTCAAATACTTTAAAATTTTGGGTGAATGAGCAATTATGTGAGCAAGTGTGCACAGTTGTCAGTACATTCTTATAGGGGACAATAATCCAAAAGAGATTAAAGAATCCTTATTAAAATAAAAACGTGATCTGAATAGAAATATATCATATAGGTTCTTCATCCTAATAAGAGAGAAATATGCAAATTAGGCATCACTCTGTCACAAAGATGGCCGCCCCCATGGCCACAAGATGGCTATTCCCATAGTCACCAGATGGCTTCCCCCATAGTCACAAGATGGTGGCGCCCAGTCCTGCTCAGCCCTACCACTGAAGTGATCGCGCCTGTTAGCAAGGCAGGTGGCAGGGGAGGCGGGGGTCCCGAGGGGTGGAACAGGCAATCAGAAGGGGCTGGGGGTCCCCTGCCCAGGCCAGATACCTTCCCCAGAGTCCACAGGCATGGGCAAGGGCAGAGCCGATGATTGGAGGGGTATGAGGGTGTCCTACTCAGGGATAAGGCCTGGGCCAGAGGCCTCAGGCCTCAGCCGGGGCAAGGCCAGAGATCGCAGGGGCCTGGGCTCCACAGAGCCAGCGATCGGAGGGGCCTGGGCACTGGTGGAGCCAGCAAAGCAGGGGTCTGGGGGTCCTCTGGCCAGGCCTGCAGCCTTGGCCAGAGGCTGTAGTGGCACAAGGGCAGAGCTGGTAATGGCAGGGGGCAGGATCAGAGCCAGTGATCGCAGAGGCCTGGGCTCTGTGAAGCTGGCAATCGAAGGGGCTTGGGGGTCTTCTGCCCAGGTCTGCTGCCTCAGGCAGAGGCTGCAGGCCTGGGCAGGGTCAGAGCTGTTGATTTCAGGGTTCTGGGGGTCCCCTGCCCAGGCTTCTATCCTGGGCCAGATGTTACAGGCCTGGGATTTGAGGGTCAGGGGTGGAGCCACTGATCAGAGTGAACTACGGAGGAAACACCTTTTCTGACCGCTCACTGGCTAAGCTCCCTGCATGCCACTGGTAATATTCTTAGTAACCTGGGTAATAAGAATCGAAAAAGGTGATCTAGGGTTTTTCCACCACAATCCTGGAGAAAATAATGAAGGTCCACTGCTGGAGGACTAAGAAATGTCATATCCTGCCCTAGCTGGTTTGGCTCAGTGCATAATGCCTCAGCCTGCTGACTGTAGGGTCTGGGTTCAATTCTGACCAAGGGCATGTACCTAGGTTGCAGGCTCCTCCCTGGTCGGGGCCCAGGTCAGGGCTCATGCTGGAGGCAACCAATCAAAGTGCTCCTCTCACTTTGATGTTTCTCTCTGTTTTTCCCATCTCTTCCACATTCTCTAAAAATCAATGGAAACATATCCTCAGGTGGGGATAAAAAAATAATAATAAACAAATGTCATATCCTATGAAAGACTCATCTTGAAAATGCCTAAATAAAGTTGTCATTTCTTCATAGTGAAGGGACTGGAGTCTGTGTTGATGAAAACACCTTGGTGGCTGTGGTGACTGGCAGTGGCTGTAGCAGCGGGTGATGGGGCTGGTGGCTTCCCCTGATTAGGCTGGTCGCCTCCCACAAAGGGAGGCCAGACTGTGGCTTAGGCTCGCTCCTCAAGGGCAGGGAACAGGCCTAAGCCTAAGTCAGTAGGACACCCTCCCTTAGGGCTCCCAATAATTGACAGGGGGCAGGCTGGGCTGAGGAACCACGCCTCCCCCCCCCCCCCACTTGCACTAGGCCTCTAGTTAATTAAATAGGTATATAAAGATATTATGTATCATATAATCAAAAAGGGCTTTAAAATAAATCACTTTGTTTTGTAGATAATGAAATTGACATTTGGAGAGGTTAAGGAGAGTGTTTAAGCTGTTGCCAACTAGAAGACAGAAGACAGAAAAAAGCTGGCCTCTTACTTCCAGGCCCTCACACCTGCTACCCACTCAGGGACAGGCAGGAGGATATTAACGAACATGCTATAGTCAGTCAACAATACCTCTCATAAGTATACAAATCCACCTCTGATAAGTATACAATCTCAGAATAAATCAAGTTATTAATTCTTTAAACACTAATGGTTCATAAGATATATAAACATTTCCTTTTTTTACTATAGATATCTAAAAACACATATTCTCTTAGATACATTTTAGAACTTGCTTCCTTGTCAATAGGCACAATCAGTAATGTGTCAATCATCTAAAAGATGTGCTTGATCCTACTGGGATGAATAAAAGACGGTCATACACTAAACCTGGAAGGGACAGAGGATATTTAGGAGACAGAAGGCTTCAAGGAGGCACTTAACTACTTTTCTTTCTGAGGCAATTACTCTGAAAACCCACAATACAAAGTTAATTAGTTGAGTGGATCTTTCAGTAACTGTTGAAACTGTTCAGAAATTTTAAGAAAAACCTCATTTCAAAGTTTATTCCCTTGTTTATTCACACTAAAAACAGCAAGAGCAAAAACCAAAGGAGATAATGTTTAGTAAAAAGAACTTTTATAGTATGTAATTAAGTGGGAAAGCTGGGGGAAATAAAAAGTCTAGTTTTTGGTGTCAGTTAAGATGGGTATGAATTCAAAATTTATTTTTATTTTTTTTCAAAACAATTATAAAACTAAAAGTTTAAATTAAGAATCCAAGGAACACCCCCTTTTCTCACCCCCACTCCCCACCTTGACTTCTGAAATACAGTGCAACTTTCTACCATATGTTATTTTAGAGCAGAAACAGTAATGAACATATGGGCTTTCACTCTCAAGCAGCTGTAGTGTAGTTAAAGTTATAATAATTGTCTTTCTGTAAGATAAATTTACATTAAAAACCTGGCTGGTTAAAAATAAATGGCTCAGCCTCAGAGCCTTCCAGAATAAAATTAAGACATTCAGAATCATCTATGACATACCACATTCAGAGATTTAGAGGACATCCTCTAAATATTGTGCTTTTATATTTAAGGTTAAACAAATATGATTCATGATGCACAAATCAGTTTATATAGTCAGAAAATCTACAACTAACATTTTCTCTTTCTTAGTCAAAATGCTAGCAGCTTCAAACAGCAGTGAGGTGTTCCTACATAAAAATCAGTACCTAAGTTCTTAAAAGCTGAGAATATACCCCCACTACTTCTGTGGGTCAATGAACATCAATCTAAAGCCTCATCTATCCTATATAATAAAAGGGTAATATGCAAATCTACTCAACAGTGGAACAAGCGGTCACCACTATGATGTGCACTGACCACCAGGGGGCAGACGCTCAATGCAGGAGCTGCCCCCTGGTGGTAAGTGCGCTATCACAAGGGGAGCACCACTCAGCCAGAAGCCAGGCTCATGGCTGGTGAGCGCAATGGAGGTGGCAGGAGCCTGGTGGGGAGCAGGCCTAAGCCATCAGTTGGACATTCCCTGAGGGCTCCCGGACTATGAAAGGGCACAGGCAGGCTGAGGGACCCCCCCCCGCTCCCCCCGCTCACCCAGGCTGGCGAGGCATACCAGTGGGACCCTCACCCTGAAGGGAGTGTGGTCAGCCTGAAAAAGGCCCTCAGCCCTTCACCCAGGCGGGCCAGGCACCTGAGTGGGACCCCCACACTGATCCAGGACACCTCTCAGGGCAAAGCAGCTGATCTCCACCAGTGCACCAGGCCTCTATCCTATATAATAAAAGGGTAATATGCAAATTGACCCTAACAGCAGAACCACTGGGAATGACTGGTCCCTATGACACACTAACCACCAGGGGCAGACGCTCAATGCAGGAGCTGCCCTCTGGTGGTCAGGGGGAGCTCTGCTCAGGCACAAGCCAGGCTGATGCCTGCCAGCACAGTGGTGGTGGCAGAAGCCTCTCCCGTCTCCTTAGCAGTGCTAAGGATGTCCAACTGCAGCTTAGGCCTGCTCCCCGCTGGTAAGTGGACATCCCCCGAGGGCTCGCAGGCTGCCAGAGTGATATCTGCCAGTTTAGGCCTGATACCCTAGGAAGTGGGCCTAAACCAGCAGGTGGACATCCCCTGAGGGGTCCCAGACTACAAGAGAGCACAGGACAGGCCAGGCTGATGGACCGTTCCCCCCCCCCCCCCCGTGTGCACAAACTTTTGTGCACCTGGTTATAGTATCTAATAAAAGAGTAATATGCAAATTAACCATCACTCTGAGACACCTAAGCCATGCCCACCAGCCAAACCACACCCACCAGCCAACCAGAGCTGCTGTATGCAAATTAACCCAGCCAAAATGGTGGCTGGCAGCCACAGAGCTAAAGCAAACAGGAGGCTTCTGTTTGCAACGGAGTAAACTGCCTGCCTAGGCCAGCTGGGCCTTTGCTCAAGGCAACAATGTTTCAATTATAGAAGCCACGGAGCTGAAGAAAATAGCAGGCTTCGTTGCCTACCTAGGCCTCCACTCAAGGCAATGATGTTTCAATTATAAAAGATAAATAAACCCCAGAAACCTGATTTCAGCCAGTCTCGCTGGGACGCTGGGTCAATGGGAGTTGTGGGCAGCCTGAAAACGGCCCTCATCCCCTCACCCAGACTGGCCAGGCACCCCAGTAGGGACCCGAACCCTGAAGGGACTGTGGGCAGCCTGAAAACGGCTCTCAGCCCCTCACTCAGGCTGGCCACATCCCCATGGGGTGAGGGTCCCCCCTGGGGGGTTTGGCCAGCCTGCAAACAGTCATCAGCCCCTCACCCAGGCTGGCCAGGCACGCCAGCAGGAGGACAACCCCCGAGGGGTCCCAGACTGTGAGAGGGCACAAGCTGGGCTGAGGGACCCCCCGAGTGCACAAATTTTTGTGCACCAGGCCTCTAGTATATATCTAAACTAATAAAAGCGAAATATTAAAATTAACCGTTTCTCCGAGACAGGGTAAGCCACGCCCACCAGCCAATCAGAGCGGCTGTATGCAAATTAGCCCAGCCAACATGGCGGCCGCCACTCACGGACCTAAGTAAACAGCCCTTTCCATTGCGGCAGGAGTGAAAGTGAAGCTGAGCCCTTCAGCTCAGCTCCGATTAAACTGCCTCTAGCGAAACACAGCTTTTTGAAACATTGTAACAATCATAGAATCCTCCGGAGCTGAAGGAGAGAGCAGCTCCGGCCTAACCTGTAAAAGTAACAATTGTTTCATTATAGATGCTGCGAGGTGAAGTAGAGGAGGCTTCGTTAGTAGTTAGAAGGCCGCCTTAAAGGAACAGTGTATCAATTATAGAAGATGACCCCAGGCCTTCAAGGAACAGTATCAATTATAGGCGATAAATCACAAAAACCTGCATCCAGCCAGCCTTGCTGGGACGTTGGGTCAATGGGAGCTGTGAGCAGCCTGAAAGCCCCTCACCCAGGCTGGTCAGGCACGCCAGCAGGTGGGCATCCCCTGAGGGGTCACAGATTGCGGGAGGGCACAGGCCGGGCTGAGGGACCTCCCGAGTGCACAGAGCGGCTGCAGGGCGGGACAGCGCAGGACCCAGGAGCCGTGAGAGGGAAAGAGGCGGCAGGGTTGGAGGGCAACGCGAAGCAGGAAAGAAGCGGCAGGGTTGGAGGGCACTGGGAAGTGGGTAAGAGGCGGCAGGGTTGGAGGG
>PVJC01026760.1:0-14645 GCA_004026665.1 Murina feae
AAAAATTATTCACCTTCTCCTATGTGCGAGGCACTATCTGAGATGCTGGAGACAACCTGAACAAAATATGCACAGTCTCTCCTCACAGTCTAGTGGAAGAGGCACACAGGGAAGCAATGGGAGTGGTGGGAGGCTGTAGAAGCATTGTAGGCATGGAAGGATCATGGTGCTATTTGTGTTTTATAATAAGAGATCATTCTGAAGAAGGATTGGGAGGGAGCAAAAGTGGAGCAGGAGGCTATTGCAGTTGTCTAGGTGAGAGGTGATGGTGGTTTGGATGATGGTGGTGGCAGTCAAGGTGGAGAAAAGTGAACCGATTCAAGAGATATTCACAAAACAAAGTTTATTTTAGAAATATATATACTTTTAATTGGGAACTGCTCTACATAAATGATGTTAGAAAGGCTGCATAGTGAATAGGAGTCAGGTTCTGAATCACACAGACCAAGTTCATCATTTACTAGCTAGGTGACCTCGGGCAATACAATTAACCACTCTTGAAAGAGGCTAATAATAGTAAGTGCCTCATAGGATTGCTATGAGGATTAAAGAAATCATATGTGTATAAACCACATATATCTATCTGGCACATAGTAAACACATCAAAATGTCAGCTATTTTTATTATTTTAGGAAATTGATCTATAAACATTAGTCTAATTAAAATAGAAAAATCTTACCTGTGCCCCATAATAATCTCTCCTCCAGCCTAAGTGAACTAATTATCACCATATAATTGTGTGGTATTCCTTCTCCAACTGTCAGATCACATCACGATCTATCTTCAAAACGCCACAAGAGAATTCATTTCCTCCTTGTATGTTTTTTCCCCAAACCCACCCCACCAGTAAATCTACTCAATTCAATCGAGTCAGCGTTTCTAAATTTAGACCCATAAAGCTATAATTTGCTTTGGCTTGTCTTTGAGTACATTTGTGTTTGTTTTTTGTGCATATTTCCCTAACTTCCCCACCCTTACATGACACAGTTAAGGAAGAAATTGTGGGCACTTCTTTTGATACTTCTGGTTCATAAGAATGGGACACTCGGTGAACATGGGTGTCACTTTCCTACCCTAAAGGACAGCTATAGTTTTCAAATGATTTTTTCCTCTTTTAGTGTTTGCTTTTATGTTTCCTGAATGGTGAACATATTTTTTTTTTAATGATACAAGGAGTGAGTATAAAGAGAAGAAAGAAGAACCAACCCTTCCAGGACTTACGGGCTTAGCTGACCCTGGGTTGCTGTGTGTGTAACCTCTGCCAGTAAGTGGGCCTCAGAAGAAAAATGTGTGCTGTGGTTATGCTAACAGGCTTTGGAGTAAGATGCTTGGATCTGAACTGAGACTCTGTCCCATATTAGCTCTATACCTCTGGGTCCTCATGTGTAAAATGGGAATGACCACAATACCTACTGCTTAGGCTTGCTATGAGAAAATGAGCTACACCAAGCAATGTGATTAGCCCATGGCCTGGTTCAGTGTACGTGCTCAAGAAATATTAAGCTGAAGAGAAAAGGAAGAAAAGTGGAGAACCCTGGAAGCCAGTTGGATCAGTACTATGGTCTGAATGTTTGTGTTCCCGCCACCCTCCCCTCCCTCCCCCGGACCCCCTGAAGTTCATATGTTGAAATCCTAATGCCCAGTGCAATGGAATTAAGACGTAGGGATTTTGGCAGGTGCTTATAAATTAGTGCCTTATAAAAAGAGAGCCCACAAACTCCCCAACGCCTTTCGCCTTGTGAAGATACAAAGAGAAGTGTGTGACCCAGAACAGGGCTCTCATCCTGATCTCAGGCCTCTGGCTTCCAGAACTGTGAGACATAAATTCCTGTGTTTTATAAGCCACCCAGCCTGTGGTATTTTGTCATAGCCTGAACAGACTGACATGAGCTAAGAACAAATATCCATGTTAATTAGGGAGAGTTTTATATTTAGACAAATGTAACCAAATTAGAGAAGTTGTATTTCTCAGGCACCAATATTTTGAGAAACTCCTTTTGCCTGTTTTTCTTCTAATGTGGTAATAGTTGTCATTCTTCAGAATTAGAAATCACTCATGCTATACCACTCCAGACTCAGGATCCACAAGCTGCAGTGAGCCACCTTGTCAGCATTCCACAGGGCATGGCCAGCCTGTCATGGGATCATATGGGAAACGTGACATCTGAGTCATCAAAACACTGCTTGTCATCACCATTACTATCACCCCATCATCATTTGTGGAATAGTTCAAGGACTCCTTAACAAATGGAAGGAAGGAAGGAAGGAAGGAAGGAAGGAAGGAAGGAAGGAAGGAAGGAAGGAAGGACAACCAATCACATATAATTGTGATTCTAATTTCAGTGAGTATATTTTTAAAACTTATTTTGTGCATTTATGATGTTTATGATTTCTATTTTTATAATATCAATGAAATTAGAGAGGTCTAAACTACACAAATTGGGGGTACAACCATGGTTCTATTTCTTTAATTATTAATTGGGTTGGTTCCCCATAGCCAGAAGTCAGCATCTTCCTATATCTGCTATTCCATATTGTGTCTGAGAGTGGGGATGCTAGTGTCAGACTGCCAAATGCCTTGGCGTCATCCTCAATTCCTCTTTGTGTTTCATACTGACAATGTGTCCGTGAAAGTAACGGACTGAACCTCCAAAATATATCCAGAATCCAACTTTTTCTCACCATCTCTTTTCACGGTGAATCTAGCCCAAACCACCATCAACTTTTGCTTTGTTTATTGCCTTCTAACTGGCTTCCCTATCTCCACTTTTGTCTCCTTCAGTCTGATGACCATAAGGCAGCCATAATGATCTTGTTTAAAAATTTAAAAAGGAGAACAGATAATTCTATTCGTCTGCTTAAAACCATCAGTGTCTAGCAATCACATTCAGAATAAAAACCCAGTGTCTCTACCATGACAACAAAGTCCTCCATGATCTGGACTCCACCTACCTCTCTACCTTCTACCATCACTTCCCTCCTGGCTGGCTCTACTCCAGCTCCTTTGCTTCCTCCTCTTTCCTGAGACATGCCCATCGAGTTCCTGCCTCAGGGTCTTTGCACTTCAGGGAAGGTTTTCTCCCAGATTTCCACTCACACCTTTCTTGTCTCTAGACACTTGCTCGGAGTCCTTTTAGCTTCCCCATCACTGTCTTTTTTCTTTTTTAAATATATATATATATTATTGATTTTTTACAGAGAGGAAGAGAGAGGGATTGAGTTAGAAACATCGATGAGAGAAGAAACATCGATCAGCTGCCTCCTGCACACCCTCTACTGGGGATGTGCCTGCAACCAAGGTACATGCCCTTAACCGGAATCGAACCTGAGACCCTTCAGTTCCCAGGCCAACGTTCTATCCAGTGAGCCAAACCGGCTAGGGCTCCTTATTTTTCTTTATAGAAGTATTCCACCTGATATATTATAGTGATTTATTTCTCATCATTCTCCTGTTAAAATCAATCTCCAAGAGAATGCCTATTTTCTTCACTGCTGTGTCCCCAGGGCCTATAACAGTGCTTTCCCTATGATAGGTCTTCAATCAATATTTCTTGAAAGGAAGAAAGGCTGACACGCACTGAAAGAGGCTAACCCATGTGAAGTTGCTTGGCAGAGGGCCTGGCACACCAGGAGTATGAGTTCTTATTATATGTGTACAAATTCCAAGGGGCTATTCAATCCAAAGAAGAGAGGGCAGTTTTCCCCCCTAATATCAGAGGGATAACCAGAGAGAATTGAAGTCTGGTCTGTCCACTACTGTGGCTATTTCCTGATGCAAATAATAATAACAAAAATGTCTACTGCAGTAGAGCTTTGCACATTTCTCCTGGATGCTTTTCTAATCTGCAAGGATGTCAGATCTGGGTCCCCACACGGGTCCAGCAGGAACCCATGAAGCTGTCGGTGAATGGGACAAGGACTGTTTTTCTGGTATTTGCACACCCAGATTCACCACTTTGAACCTTTTCTTCCTGTTGACACTACTCTCAACTGTGTGAAGCAACTTAAAAAAAAATTGACATACTTGTAGTCAAACGCAGTTGTAAGAAACAATTGCACACTTTACCCAACTTCCCTAATCGTTAACTTTTGCAAAACTACTGGTATAGCATACTATCATAGTCAGAATACTGACTTGGATACAAGTTTTACTTGTATTCATTTGTGCCTGCTTGTGTGTGCTATATGTCTATATGTGTGTGTATATGTATATAGATAGATAGAGAGATAGATAGATAGATAGATAGATATATAATTTATATGTTATCACCGCTGTCCTTCCTGTACCCACCACCATAGCCAAGATACAGAACAGTTCCAATAGCACAAGGAGCCCTCATGCTGCCCTTTAATAACCACACCCACTTACCCTCCACACTCCCCATCTCCCTCCTCTGCTCCTAAAATATCATTTTCAAAATGTTACATAAATGGATATATACATATATACAATATGTAACCTTTGGGAATGGGCTTTTCTCCTCAGCCTAATTCGTCTAAATTGTTGCATGTGTCAATAGATCCTTCCTTTTTATTGCTGAGTAGCATGCTATGCTACATCTGTATCACAGTTTGTTTAACCACTCACCTGTTTCAGGTCATCGGGGCTGGTTCCAGTTTTTAAATAAAGCTGCTATAAACATTCAAGTACAGATTTTTGTGTGTGAACGTAAGTTTTCATTCCTCTGGGATAAATGCCCAGGAGAGTAATTGTTGGGTCATATGGTAATTTCAGGTTTAGTGTTTAGAAAAAAATACCAAAAACAAAATGTTTTTCAGAGTGACTATACACTATTTTACATTATACCAACAAAGTATGCATGATCCTGTTCCTTTATACCTTTATCAGCATTCAGTGTTGTCAGTTTTTTAAATATTAGCTATTTTTATAGTTACTTAGTGTGAAGCAATTAAGAAAAAAACTTTTAACATAGTTCCACATTTCCATAACAAAGAGATGCTATCTGATTGACCCATTTGTAGACCAACTCATGTTGTCTTTGTCTAACTAAGATTCAAGTGACTTATTGAGGTAACTTTTCTCTGAGCCAGCTGGACTGTTCCAGGTGACCCAGACTCAGGAGAGACTGATATCTGATCATTGTATTGTTTAATTAAATGATCATCTATAAGTGTACTGGCAAGAGAGGGCCTGTTTATAAGTATGAGCTCCCTAGTTTGTAATTCTACCAAAGCTTAGTTTAATTGCATGCAAGGGAAGCACACTGTAGTTGTAAATTGCACAGAGAAAATTGCAAAATGACTCTCAACCTCTTTTATTGTACATCGGGGACAGCTCTGGCCACAGGGTAGAAAATAATGACAAAGGAAACAAAACCATTTGTGGGCATGACATACTCTGATCTTGGAAGGCCTATCTAACCCTGTCAACACTTGTGTGAAATCTCATTGTTGACACTTTTTTTCTGATTGAGGCCCAGTTATTCTCTAGCCAAGAAAGGGAACTTGCCTGATAAAGCTGGTTACTCTCTCTTTTCAATGCCTCCTATTAATAAGCTCTCTTTTCCTAAAAATATGGAATCTCTTTCTCTCTCCTCCTGTGACGATAAAACCCAGAAAAAAATCATTAAGTATTCATTTTATACCTTTAATCAAGGAAAGAATATTTGTTTAAAATCAGTCTTCCTCTCTATATCCAAGAACAATGCCTAATAGGTGATAAGAGGCTCAATATATGTTTGTTGAATGACTTTTGAATGAACCACACATTTCATATTTCATTGTTTGATAGATAGTTAAGTGAAGATTATAGGTATGGGCTTTGGAGTCAAACACACATGGTCAAAGCTGGGCCTTTCCACTTATCAGCTTCATGATCTTTCTGGGATGCACTTTTCTTGTCTGTAAATATTGTCTACTACCCAGAGGTACTGTGAGGATGAGAGGCAATAATACACTAAAATATTTAGCATAGGGCATGTACTCGACAATTTTGGCTATGATTATTATTTCTGGTGCCGATTAAACCATCAGAATCTGAGCTCTCAAAAGACAGTGAGTGGATATAACTGTTCAAACTTTTGTCTCTGCCCCAGCCCAGAGCACAGAATCAGGTACATGGTAACCGTCACTCAATATCAGTGTGTTGAATTAAGATATTGATGTATGCATTGGATTTGTATGGCTGAAACCAATGCCTCATTCATTCATGGATTGCAAATGAGTCAGTTCTGTGCATAGGATGAATGCTACTGAATAAAGTATATGGAAAATTCTGGGCCATGGCTACGGACCAAATTTGAACGGCTACTTAGCAAATGAAATGAGCCAGGCATGGGAGTGGGATTGACTATATTGTGCCCCCTTCCACTTCTAGAAAAGCAATTCTTCTACAAATGCTACTTTTTAAAGATATAGTTGGGATTCAATATCTACATTCAAAGCAGTAGCCCTAATATGTATAGAATGTAGTCAGTCTAGAAAAATAATATAACATCACAATTTGAAAAAGAAAAGAAAAAAAGATTATTCGGGTCCCCACACACAAATATTACTGTGATCATGTCTGTTGTACTCTCTGCAACGTTCTTGGTTAAATGATGCCCAGGGTGCTAGAAGCCAGTATCTCAGCAACCTCACCTCTAAAATAAGGCCCTATGAAGTTTGTTCTATAAATGCATTCAAAAAGTACTTTGAAATTCTTGCAGAGGAGTGATTTATTTGATAAAGGCAATTCCTGTTCCATTTCTGTCATACTATCAAATTCCTTTCTAGCTTTAGGCCTAATCAAATCACTTTTACATTTCTCTCTTTTAAATCTGCGCCATTTTGGCATAACACTTTATCTCCTTAGGAGAAATAAGTATGGGGAGGAAAGGTAGATAAGCATAAAGGAAGAAGGGGAGGAGGAGAGAGGGAAGAAGAGGCAAGCGTTGGATGTGAGAGAGGTCTGGGCTTGTTGTCAGATCTAGATGCTGCTCTGCTCCACCTGCAGACATATGTGATTCTGGGTGAACCGCTCCGTTTCCTTGTGCTTTTCCCTCATTTGCAAAGTAGGAGAGAGATGTCGGTGAAGGTGGTTTACTAGATGATTTCTAAGTGCATTTTGTTTGTTATTACTTTCTGTAAGGAGGTGAACCAATTGGAGCCAGCAAGCCAAAACCCGTTGGCACCTGTTTCTGTACATCTGTGAAGTGAACATGGCTTTTACACTTTTAAATGGTTGAAGAAGAAGAAAAAAAAAAAGTCAAGAGAATAATATCTTGTTACACATGAAAATGATCTAAAATGGAAATTTTCATGTAAGTTTTATTGGGGCATAGCCATAATCCTTTGTTTACATCTTACCTATGGCCTGTTTCATGCCAAGAGGGCAGAGTTGAATAGTTGCCAGAGACCTAAGGCCCACAAAACCAAAAATATTTACTATCTAGCCCTTTACAGAAAAAAATTTCCCTACACCTGCTCAATGCATATTTAGTTTACCTACTTATTTTGGGCTGACTCATCTCTTTGATATGCAGCATGTGCTCAAAAGGTATTTTTCAAAATGTCATTATTATAATGCAGAATCCCATAAGCTGCCCAGCTTCTTAAGAAGAGGGGCTCTGTTTTGTTCACAATTAGAATCCTAGTGTCTTTACATAGTGCAGGCATATAGCAGGTGCTCCGTATTTGTTCTTGAATAAACATTTTAACACCAGTGCCAAGCCATTTTCAAAATTCCATAAGGAATTTCTCAGCTAGTGCAAACTAAGTTGCCTACTTCGGTAATATAGACTTTTAAAAAATTTAAAAATATTGTTTACTTGACCAAAATTCTCCCTGCAAAAAAAAATTCCCACTGAATTTCAGGCATGCAATGAAAAGAGAATTAAAAAAAAAAATTGGAATAGTTTTTCTGTCTAAATAAAGCATTTATATATGAAAAAGAAAACAACTGGTAAAATTGAAATGGCCTCAGCCTTTTATATCTGTGCGCCACGTTTTTAAAAGGACGATTATTGGAGTCCAAAACATGGTTGTCAGGACATTCTTCGTAATTTAAGCTGAGCGGCAAAAAATGCAAGCGTGTTTGCCGAGCAAAATGAGTGTAAGGGAAAAAGGTAAAATTTTGCATTCCTTGCAATGTAAACGTGTTGCATGCTGTGTTGCAGATTTACTACAGCTGAGTCATTTCGGGACACTAGTGTGTGTTTCCAGGAAAAAGGAGAGGAAGGAACCAGGCTGAGGGGTTTGCCGGGTTCCACCGGGCACTCCCAGCAGCAGACACCGGTATTCCGGACCGGGCGGCGGCGTGGTCAAAAAGGCGCCACGGCCCCTTTAAGAGGCACAGCACCTTCTCCAAGATACCATCTTGCACCAGGAGTTCATGTAAGCTCTCCACCTACCTTGCTGTATCCTCCTTAACTGGGTACGGCTGGCCGGCGGGGCAAGCGAGCCTTCTCATTGGCTTTGCGTGCACGGCCCTCTCTCTTTTATTGGCTCTTGCTCCCGCCACTCGGCGCTAACTCCCGCCCTCCTGAGCCGTTGAGGTAGGTTGAGTGAGGGCTCTTGGGTTAGTTCCTGTTAGGCCCCGGCCGGGGGAGTAGGTTGAAGTCTCTTAAGATGCCCGGTGGGCTGGGGCACCGGGGACTGTGAAGAAGGCGTGAGGGGGCGACGAGGGGAGACCGCGGCAGGCCCGAACGAGAGCGGCGGCCGAGCCCGCCTTCCCTGCACCATGCTCATAGAGGATGTGGATGCCCTCAAGTCCTGGCTGGCCAAGTTACTGGAGCCGATGTGAGTGAGCCTGGTCGGGCCGGGGCTGGCGAACGTGGGCGTTGGGGGCCCGCGGGACGTGGGTGGGGGGGAAAGGGGGCGGCGTGAGGGAGGGCGCCGCGGAGGGGCCGCGGCCGGGAGGTCCCGGCGTCCTCTCCGTAGTACTCTCACCATTGTGGGGGGGAGGGGAGAGGAGGGAGAGCCGGGGGCACGGAGGCCGTGCGGCGGTGGGGCCTGCCGGGAAGGGGGGCGAGGGCTGTGAAGTCCGAGTGTTGGGGTGCCGCAGGGGCGGCGGGAGCCGCGAGGGGCTCGGAAATGTCGCTGTTGGAGAGCTGCGAGGGACGGCGGGGCTGCCGGCGGGTTGTCGAGGGTGAAGGTTGGCCTCTTGCAGGGAAGAGCAGGGTATCCAGGGCTTTACGAACAACATTGTTCCGGGACTGAAAGACCTGGGAAGCAGCGAGTATGGGGGAGGGCAGAAAGGGAGGGAGGGAGGGAGATTGTGGGTTATAGGGATTATCGATAAGCTCTTAAAGTTTAGGAGTATTAAAGTGTTTGAAAAAAAACAGGGGGTGTCTGACAGGGAAATGTAGGCATGGGGGGGGGCAATGACCGGGGAGCTGGTCAATGTGATAAAGGTTTTTAAGGGATTTCCAGTGTTATTGATGAGTTAGTTGATGGTGCTAGGAGAACTGATGATTTTTAAATATCACCGGGGCTTGGGGTGGGGTGGGGTGGGGGGAATTGGAGGTTTTGGACGTTCCATCGGGGGCCACCCTTGCTACCTGGCCTCGGAGGAGGGGCTGCCAGGGGCCCGTGTACCTGCGGCGTCTCGCGGGGTTTGGATGCGGCGCCGGAGGCGTGAACGGGGGAGCGGAAAGGAGTTTTGTGCGTGTTGTTGGAAGGTGGAGGGAGAGGGCGGCTGGAGACCCCGAGGTGCCGAAAGGAACGAGGGGCTTGTTTTGAAAGAAGTGTTTTGAGGCGTATGTGGGACGCAGGAAAGGGAGCGCAGAGGTCTCGCGTTGGTGTGGGGTTTTGTAGCCATTTTAAAGGGGCCGGAGCGCGCCCGTTCGGGGCTCCGGGGTTTGCAGAGCTGGTGTCTGAAACGCGTCTCCTAGACGCCAGGTCCTGGAGGGAAGGCGGGGCGGGGAGGACCCGAGAGACGTGCCGCCGCCTCTCCCCGTCTTGGGGAAGGACCCTTCCCGCCCCCTCTCCATTGCTGGGGCTTAGCTTGCTGTTGGGGGTGAGGACGTTCGGGCTGAACGAAAAGCGGTAGAGGAAGCGACGGGCATGCTGTGCTTCATGAAGTCCGACCATTGGCGTGGCAAGAGGGGGTTTTCCCGGGGCGGAGGGGAGGGGGTCGCTAGAGCAGTGTGGAGATGGGGGAGAGCGGGGCCTGCTGAGAAAGCGGCTTCCCTGCTCCTGGTTGGTGGTCCCCCCCGGGAAGCCTTGCTCACCGACTCTGTTGCTTCGCTGCTCTTCTTTCTTGAGGGGAGACGGGAACACCCAGGAGGGGTCATGGGTGGTCCAGGGTGTCAGCCTGGTGAAGGCGGGATGTGAGGGAGGCAGGCTTAGGGAATGGGGGTGCCCCACGTGGTATTTGCTCTCTGATGAGGATGTGAGTAGAGCACAGGTGTGGATACCAGGGGCCTCTGGGTTTTACATTGGTTGGTGGTCAAGTTTTGTGGTGGTGGTTTTGTTTTGTGAATCCTCACCCGAGGATGTTTCTTCCCATTGATTTTTAGAGAAAGTGGAAGGGAGGGGGGAGAGACACAGAGAGGGAAACATCAATGTGAGAGAGACACGTGGATTGGTTGCCTCCCCGCACATGCTCCGACCAGGGCTGGGGACGGAGCCTGCAGCTGAGGGACGTGCCCTTGCCTGGGAATCGAACTCGGACCCTTAGGTCCGCGGGCCCATGCTCCAGCCGCTGAGCCAAACCCGCCAGGGCAGTGAGGCCTGGTGAAAGTGAAAATGACTTATTGATGCTCTTGAAGTTTTGTAGAAGAATGTGGGCCTCCTGGATGTGCATCAGGCTTTTTCCACAGGTAGAAGTTTTGGGACACAAAAATGGAGGTGGCGTGTGGTAAAAATGAGAAATAGTGAAATTGATTTAGTAAAATTGACCATATTTGGAAAAGGCTGGGGAAAAAAAAAAGAAAAATGTCTGTTTAACGATTCTTTACCTCTGTGCTCTTTAATGTTTAAGAAACCAAAAACTTAACTCCGCTGTTTATGTTGCCATTGTGTGTGTGTGTGTGTGTATAAGTTTTTCATACAAGCTCTGATTTCGTTTGTTGGTAGAGATCATTTTAAAAGTACTAAGTGTATTAAAAATTTTTTTTACATATTTTTATTGATTTCAGAGAGGGCAGGAAAGGGAGAGAGTGAGAGAGAAACATTAATGAAGAGAGAGAATCATTGTTCGGCCGCCTTCTGCATGCCCCACACCGGCAACTGACTGAGTCCACAACCAGGCATGTGCCCTTGACCAGAATCAAACCAGGGACCCTTCAGTCCACCTTGACACTTTATCCACTGAAAAAGTATTAAATGTATATTTTATGTCTTGGGTAGAAGGTGACAAGTTTTGATGTTATAGTTAGTTGTGTTTTTTGTTGTTTTTTTAAAGATCCCTAAAATGTTTCTTAATGTCAGAATTTAGTTTGAGTAGGAAGTTAATTCTCCTAAGGGTCTTTTCATTTGGCTTTTTTGGCTGTTTATATTGGTAAGTTTGAACATACTTCGTAATTTTCATGGGTAAAAATTACCTTTCAAAATTAGTATTTGACTTTAGTTTCCCCACTTGTTTTCAGTTTATGTTCAATTTAAAGCACACATCATGTTTCTATCCTCTTTAATTTTTCTTACTTTTTTAGGATTAAAAAAGATCTAGAATTACTACAACTTAGACTTAACTATATAGAAGCATTCATAGAATTAGAAAATAAAAATACTTGTTTTTAATTCACATAAGTAATGGTTTTGGATGGAAGTGTTACGAAGAAATAAATGCAGATATCACATGTATTTTCATTGTTAGTATGTTGTTATGGGAGATTTTTGTTTGTTTAGACATTCTAAAAGATAATAAATGATATGCTAAAGAAGGATGTATTTGTAAATTTACTTTTTGCATATTTCAGATTTAAGGAAATTTTCTTGACTGATTGGCCTGTTGTTACAACATAGCATTTCAGAGCAGTTGTTAAGTCTTCAGGTAAACGTAGTTGCAGTGGGTATGTTGGAATGGTACGGTGGCACATGATTTCCCACTGCACTTTCTTGCTTAACTTAATTTCCAGTGAACTAAATTTATGAAAGTTGTTGAATTTTTAGGGGTTTTTAAGCATATTACAGCTTATCACTAGTAAAACAAAGGCATGTAACGGGGTATTTCTAAACCAATCCAGTTTACATGTGATTATTCCCTATAGACAAGTTAGAAATATCATGTGTTGTTAAGAGCTCATCTGTTACCTTCCATGCTATCTCTATTGCCTTCCAATTAGAGATGTGGGACATATCTATTATTTGTATTAGAGGAAAGACAGAAGGAGGGAGCCTTAACTGGCTGGGATAAAACCCAGTACCATTTTAAAATATATATCTATATACATATTATTGATTTTTTTTTTTTTTTTTTTTTTACAGAGAGGAAGGGCTAGGGATAGAGGGTTAGAAACATCGATGAGAGAAACATCGATCAGCTGCCTCCTGCACACCCTCCACCGGGGATGTGCCCACAACCAAGGTACATGCCCTTGACCATAATCAAACCTGGGAATCTTCAGTCCGCAGGCGGACACTCTATCCACTGAGCCAAACTGGTGATGGCCCCAGTACCATTTTTGTTGGCATCATAAAGGGGAGAAAAACCATATTAGGCAAGAAGTTTCTATCTCTTTTCCTACTGCTGCATGAACAGACTAATTCACAGATCTTGGTTGAGGACCTCATCTTTCTTCACTTTAAAAATATGCTAGATATCCTAGTCATAGAGACTGTGTAGGGATTATGCACAATTAAAAGGTGCCATGGTTTCTTTCTACCAGAAATAACTTCATTTTAAGTGTGGGAACCCCTTAAAAAGTAAGGTCCTAAGTGAATGTTAGGGATAATTGAATAACTAAAGAAATTTCTGCAAGTTTAGAAAAAGTTCAGGCAAGCATTTTTCAATAACACATTCCTACCAAAAACGTCTTTAATGCGGAATGTTTTAAGTTACTTATATATTATATATTGAATATATTAAATATATGAAAACATGCAGTTCGCTACTGCTTGTTTGGCTTATTGTAAAAATTAGTCTTTTTAAGAAAGGGTTTATAATACTTGTTGGAGAGTTGCACCCATCCATCCATCCATCCTAGTAGAGCATCATATGTGAATAAGGCCATTTAATTATTTCTAGTTCTGTGTCTCAAATTCGCTGTGGACTTCAGAGAAATTGTCTAACCCTTTTATATTAAACAGAGTTAATTTTATTAGCCTTTTACCTACCTCACAAACATGGTTTGAATATTAATGATGCAGACTTAGTGCTTTGTGTACTTCAGAATCATCATTAAATATAAATGAAATTTCGTGGTTTTGAAATATGAAAATATGCTGAACTCTTTCTGCAAAAATATTTTACTTACTAATGTTAAGCACCACTGACTGCCACTTACAAAATAATAAGCAGTCTAGTGCATGACAGAGCTAGAGTCTCATTGCAGGCCAAATAGGCAGAAACAGGAATTGCTAGTGAAAGCCACAGTCTTCATGTGCAGTTTTTGTGTGTACTTCGTGCATGTACTAGGAGATTGAATATATTGCCATCTCATGGAAAAGGCAGCAATAAGATTCAGAGACTGAGATTATTTTTTTGGTTCGTATTTATTGGTTCAGTGATCATGGGAGGTATACTTTGGTTTAACTCTATAGAGTTTACATGCTGCTATCAAGTTAAACTCTGACTAGTAATCTCTGAAGTTGCTCAAATGGTAGGAAAAATGATCACCTTGCAGCTGTTAGACCTGACATCCCTGATAAATAAGCTAGTAGGGTGAAAGGAGTATTTTGGAGGTATGTTCTTAAGGTCGAGAAGTACTGATAATTTTCTAACATGTACTTAGTGGCTTCAAAGAATTAGTTTGCTTTTAAAGTGCTGTGGGACTTGTTTAAGGAGACCATTCACGTTTCATAGAAAAGGACATACTTTGACCAGACGACTTCTTGGCAAGTTTTATTATACTAAGTTACAAACATATTTGTTCTTATGTCTTTGGTCTGACTCCTAAATATGTCTAACTTCATTCTTCCTGGCCCCATTGCTATAGGCTAGAAGCCAGAAGTTGCTTTTATATCCTGTTTCATACCACTGTCTTCTCTCATTCACAATGTTATTACTTCATTTTCAATCTCCCTTTTTAACCATTTGTTATTTTGTACTGTAATTATTTGTTTTCATACTCATCTCTTGGCCAGTGACTGCAGGGCAAAGTCTTGCTCAAAGTAATTCCATTACCTAGCAAGATGCTTGGCATTTAGTAAATATTCAGTAAATGTTTAAATGGATGAATGTGCTTATATGTAAATTTATGTTGGTGGACAATTAGAAAAGTAAGATTTTAAAAAAATTGTCCTATTTTCTGGATATACTTAGTTGGTGACCACTGCTCTAGAAGCCATAGTTCAAATATCAAAATGATGTTTGCAGCTGACAGATGTATGTCTATGTATTTTCCCCAAAATAATCTATGGGTATTTTATTTTACACTAGAGGCCCGGTGCACAAAAATTTGTGCACTTGGGCGGGGGCCCCTCAGCCTGGCCTGTACCCTCTAGTGGTTTGGGACCCCTCGGGGGATGTCCACCTGCTGGCTTGCCTGGCCAGCCTGAGTGAGGGGCTGATGGCTTGCCAAGCCCCCCAGTGGGGATCCTCA
>PVJC01026761.1:0-18266 GCA_004026665.1 Murina feae
GAGCTGAGCTGAGGGGCTCAGCTTCACTTTCTCTCCTGCCGCAATGGAAAGGGCTGTTTACTCAGGTCCGGGAGTGGCGGCCGCCATGTTGGCTGGGCTAATTTGCATACAGCCGCTCTGATTGGCTGGTGGGCGTGGCTTACCCTGTCTCGGAGAAACGGTTAATTTTAATATTTCGCTTTTATTAGTTTAGATTATTCACAAATTTTCTATTTGTATTTTCTGGTGCACAATTTCAATACAAAATTTAAGATTTCTTTGAAAATACTAATCAGTTTTTCAACATACTATCTTCCTAATACTTTTCTGTTTTAAGTCATTGATCACGATCATCTTCCTAGTTGTTAATATTTATTTTGCCCTTGATATGTGAGTTCTTTCTCTTTGGTATTCTTATTTTCATGATGCTTCCAAGTTATTGTTATCCCTTTTTTACAATAAAGAAACTGAAACTCATATAAAAGTAAATTGACTTGTTCAAGGACACATGGCTAGAAAGTGGCTGAATGAATTTAGAACTAATTCTGTGTATGTCAATACCTGCTTATTTGGTTGGTTTATGTTCAGAAGGCTGTTGCTGACTTCCTTGTGCCCCTTGAGGTAGTTTGTACCATCTACTTATCAGAGTCCATCTGTGTTAAAGAGATGAGGATGATTTCAGGGATAAATCTTACTCTAACTTAATCTTGAGTTATTATTACCTGTTATGACATGAAGTTCCAGCTCCAAGTATTGTGAACTTGGGAACTAGAGTAGATATATCTTGATCCCACCATTGGGCAGAAAATAATAATTAGGCTTTTCATAACTTTAATCTCTCCTTGTTCTCTATTTGTAGCTGCTTCATTTTTGTTCTTGAGGAGACTCTCCAAGTCAGCTTTTCATTCAGGTCTTGATTGAAAGAGACTGGTCAAATATACTTCTATTAGTGAACTTCCAGGTTGTGTCTTGGACAGGGTTCTCAACACACACATTAGAATCACCTTGGAAATCTTAAAAAATATGGAAGCCTGTGCCAGCGTCCAGAGAGTCTGGTGCCATTGGGGTAGAGTGGAGCCAAGACAACAATTTTTATTTTTTGCTATTGTTTGTTTTTGCTCCCCAGGTCATTCTAATGTTCAACTTGAGTAGAAAACCACTGGCCTAGATGATTAATAGAGGCACTAATGGAGAGGAGGGAAGAGAGAGCCCTGGAGTGAGTGGTTCTCAAACCTTTTGGTCTATGGACCATTTTATGGGGTGTTGAAAGAAATAGGTCTCTTTAGAATTAGTGGGAATAATTGCCTGGTTTTTGATGAGACACCAAATGAGTAAAAGGATAAGTAAATGACTAACCAGAGAGAAGTTATATGTAGAGAGGAGCTTTATTGTGTGTTTCCATAATGCTTTTTATAGTTTTTTAAGTAGCATTATCCAAGTTTACTAGTGAAAAAAAACACACACACACACACACACACGCGCACAAAACACTTTGGGGATGAATACGTTAAATAGAACATACTCTCAGTTAGTGGCAAAACTTGAATTAGAACTTTGCTCTGATAAGAGTTGGTCCAGATTCTTCCTCATGTATTCTGCAGATCCTGGGGGTCACACCAGTGGAGAGATCACCCTTCATGAATATCTCTGGGATATTTCACTGAACACCCAGATTTGTATTCCAGGAGGTAGCGGGGGAAGGGAAGGAGAATAATTGATCTGGTTTGGGCCCAGATTTCATCTTGCAGGATCTCTGTTCTCAACAATCTTTTCTCAGCACTTCGAAAAGCCTGTTGTGTGCTTTAACACAGCACTGTGTTAACGTGGATGTTTGCTATGGCTATTTTTACCTTCCTGGGCCTAACGTATTTCCTTTCTGTTTGGTGGCAGATGCCTTTTTGTTCCCCAAAGACCATTTCTTACACTTGATTTTTCTGTTTTAAAATTTGATCCATCTGAAATCTATACATTATTTCACAGACATCAGTGGCTGTTTTCCAGATTAAATTATTTAATGATATTGTTTCCTTGAAGTCTTCAGATTAGCTGCTGACACTTATTGGCAGAAAGAAACACGTTTTTCTGTTGGGATAAAACATATTTTTATTAGAGAAAAGAGCAACTAAATTGAATTTCTGTCTTTGAAATCCTAGCTGTGGCAAATGAAGACATGGGGTGATTTAAAATGACAATTTACCTTTGAATCAAAATTAAGCATCAGTCACCTAACCTATATTTTCCCCCTCTTTCTCCCTCCTACTTCCCTCTTGCCACTTCCCCCTCTCCTAATGTTCTCCTCTTGGCTTTTCTTCATTCCCCCACCCCTCCCTCTCTCTCCCCCTTGATCACTCTCCCTCCTGCTTTTCCTCCTCTCCACCCTCTCCCTCTTCCTCTCCAAGTCTCCACTCTTCCTTCCCTCCTCTCATTCATTTTATTCTCTCTCTGTCCTTGCTTCTCTCTACTTTGCCATTTCTAACTTACTCTATTCTGGTTGGCTTATCTTCACATCTTCCTAGTCTTTATTCCTCTAGCTTTGGAGGTTTTAATTCCAAATGTCACTCATCTCAGGGAGTGAATAAGTCAGGTATCTGAAAGGGGAAAACAAAAAAGAGATCTGATTTCATTTCTTTCTTTTTCTGTCAAGCACTTTCCTTGGAAATTTTGTAGAAACAAATGAAAAGAACATAACCAGTGGTTCTCAACCTTCTGGCCCTTTAAATACAATTCCTCATTTTGTGACCCAACCATAAAATTACTTTTGTTGCTACTTCATACCTGTAATATTGCTACTGTTATGAATCATAATGTAAATATCTGATATGCAGGATGGTCTTAGGTGACCCCTGTGAAAGTGTCGTTCAACTGCCAAAGGGGTCTCGAGCCACAGGTTGGGAACCGCTGCCCTAGAGTGAGAGGGGCCTTTGTTTTGGCAGACAGGTCTCACAGATTTATCCCATCAGGAGTTGTACCTTGAATTTAGGTAAGTTAGTTGATAACTTGGGTCTCCTAATTATTAAGAGACTTGCCAAAGACCAGAAATTTGGACCCTTGATTCTTAGGTAAATTTTATATATTTCTTGACCACTAGATACCATTGTGTATTGTGATTACAAAAAGGTTTAAATGCAAAAAAAAAAAAAAATAAACAAACAAAACCCCTAAGTGGCAACCTCTTCTTTTTAAAATTGTTTTTGAAAAACCCGAGAAATTTATTTTTTTAAGTGAAGAGTGTAGTGAACTTGTGGAGAGCAGGCATTTCCTATGCTTGATTTAACCAAACACTTCTTAGTCATATGGTGCTAAAGGCTGCACTTGACTGCTCTGCTACAGGCTCTTGGTCTTAATGCTACTGCCACCTCCGCTTCACTGGGATCCCTCAGAACTTGCTTAGCCATGGGTATAATAATTGGACTCAATTATTCATTCCCAATAAATGAGCCAAGTAACTGAGAGTACATAGGATAGAAGTCTGGGACCATCACCTTGAAAATGACAGGCAAGAAAATAACATTAAAGCCTTTGTGAATGTAAGGAAAAACAAGAGTATTTCAAGGAAAGATGTATGGTCCTTGCTTGATCTCTGATTCCAGCTAAACTTGAAACAAGACAGCAGGGATTGGGGAGGAGAGAATGGAAGGTATTTATTTAGTGCAATGGATTGTCATCAGATTATCAGCTGAAAAATAAAGTCATTACAAACGAGTTAGATTCTGGAATTAGGAGATCTGGAATTAGGAGACCCACTAGATGAATCTATTCTGTAGATGTCAGGTTTCTCATCTGTAATATAATGTGTATGTGGCTCTTCAGTCAGGGGAGAGAAGGATAATACCTACTTTGGCTGTATTGCCAATCATCATGATATTCAACCACAAAAACGCATGCAAAAGTACATTAGAAAATATAGTAAACTACTGTGAACATAAAAGCATTTTTATAATTTCATACATTTGTTTTTTTGTTCTTGGTCCCTTTTCTAAGCCTTTTCTCCTGCTTTCAACATTTCCTCTTTATCTAAGGACACAGGTGACCTGAGAAGTGAATCTTGTACAAATAGCACAAATAAATAGCAGAGCTCCGTATATGGCACACTCAGCAGTAAAAGGAAAGGATAAAACCATTTGGACCATAGAACAAATCCATTGGTGCATTAATATATACATTTTACTAATTCATCAAATATTTATAGAGCATCTACTATATTATAAGCCCTGTACCAGATACTCAGGGTGTGATAGTAAATAATACATAGTCATCCTTTTGAGGATGTCAGAGTCTAGTACTTTCTTGGAGGCATTTGTCATATGTCCTTTAAGAGAAGTCCAGAAATTTGGGAAACCATATAGGGCTTTTCTAAGCAGAGTATGTGTATTAACAGTTTTGGAGAGATAGACTTCACTGTATGTAAAAGTGACTGCATATGTTGGGAGTACCTTTTGTATTTATTGCCTTTGCCTTCCTTTCTATCCAAAGACGCAGAATATTGGTAATCTATGTACCTGAGAAGTGAACCCATGATTTTTCTTATTCTCTTTGTGAGTCAAACAGCCACTGAGTTGGGCCAAACTGGAGCAACACTGCTATTGCCAGAAATCTAACTAGATTATGAACTATTTAATTACATGGGCAGGATAAGAACAAAAGGATGGAATAATTATAAAGTTGGCCAGGAAGGAAGTTGGGCAAATGGAATGAAGAAGGAAAAACTATACAATAGCTAGTGAGGTATAGAGTTTCAGAAATAAAGGAGAGGATTATATGTTAGGATATGGATGAGCTTGCCATGGCTGGTTGACTCTTAAGTTACTAAGCATGGTATTTAGTAAATGCTTTCTGAGCTAAACTATACCTTTCAGAAGAATTTGGAATACAATTTTAATAATCTGTGTCAGAAGGAGTAGATAATTTTCATTTATTTCTTCAGAGTATCCACCCAGACTTTTGCCTCTATTAGAACTAATCAATAGCAAACTAATTAAGCAAATATTTACTGGAAACCTCTTTCTGTAAGAGACTTATGGTTTCAAATATACTAAGAGTCTTGAGATTTTCAAGGGTAAATCAAAGGTTTTGGGTAGATATTACCCTCAGGGAATTAACAGAATAACAGAGCAAATATAGCACATATAAGGATGACTGTAGAATGTGAGAACCATGAGAGAGATATATCTAATCTTCAATGGGAATTCAAGGAAGGCAATGATCCAGTTGAGAGTCTCAGGGAGTATTAGAGAAGGGCACATGAAGGAAGTAACATTTGACCAAGAAGGTGATGAGATGATGAGAAAATGGATGTTTCATATTGAAGGAAATGTGACACATATATAGGAAAAATGAGCTCTGTGAGAGCAATGGTGGAAAATTAAAGTTGGAAAGGTGAGAGGTGATTTGGGGCTCAGTTACACGATATGAAGTGACACTTAAAAGTTAAAAGGCTCATACTTTATTACAGTCAACAGGGTGTCACTGATAATTGTGTGTGTGTGTATGTATGTGTGTGTGTGATGTTATAATCAGAACTGCATGTCAGGAAGATTATTAATCCAGCTATCAAGCAACAAATTTATTGGATAATGTGTTGCAAGGTATTATGCTAAATGCTGATGAGAATACAAAATGAATATATCACATAATCCCTAGACTAAAATATTACCTTTAGGGTAAGAGATAAATGCCATATTCAAAGGAGGATAACTAATTATTGAGTTATTTTACAATCACTTCTGGATACATATTGACACCTATAACACTTTTTGGTTTCCATTGAATAAACTCTGGAATCTTGCATTTGAAAATTTTGGTTGCAAATTTGTCTTTGTTTGTGGTTTGTAATCTATTAGCTGGTTATAAAGTGCTACTTGTAGAAAGGAAATTACATAGCAAGTATGAGTGCTGCAAACCCATTACCCTGAGCAGATTTATAGAGAAAATCTTCCAAGACCCTCTTCTCCCCTCAACTATGAGGTGTATTTAGCTGAATGGAGATTCTTTGTTTCAGTGATTCATTGTATATTGCACTGTCCTAGAAATTGATATTTAATTAGACTAAAATGCCTTATGAATATAGATTATGTGTCTCCAGGATCATACACATGGTCCAAGGATGTTTGTTGAGTGCTCTTTTCTCTAATCAATGTCAATTTTGTCAGAGAGACTTGTTCATTGTTCAACTTTGAGCTACGTCTGGAGAAAAGAACATACCACCATAGGGTGTCCTTTATCTCAGGCCACAACTGGAATTTGGATGCTTACACCAGTCTTAGCTGATAATTCTGGCTTAGTTCCTTGTCAGTTAGGCACATATACATACACACATGATTGACAATATAGGGCATAAAATGAGTTTTATTTTTGTTTTGTTTCCTTGTTTTTTATTTTTATTTTTGGAAGAGGTAGCCAAAGGAAATTTCATGCCCTTTACTGGTAGAAATCTTGGGGGATACCTTTCTTATTGTTAACATCACCACCATCACCCTCATCCTTACGACATCATTGTCAACTTCATCATCACAATTTTACTGCCCTGGCCAGGTAGCTCAGTTAGTTAGAGCATTGTTCTGATGCACCAAGGTTGCCGGTTTGATATCCAGACAGGGCACATATAAGAAGCAACCAATGAAAGCATTAATGAGTGGAACAACAAATCAATATTCCTCTTTCTCTCCCTTCCTCTTTCTAAGAATCAATTACTTTTTTTTTTTTTTTTTTTTTTTTTTTACTAATTACTATCTATGGGTAGGGTTCTGTGTTTGGAAATTTCATTCACTATGAAAGAGATGTATCAACTTCCTTTACGGACAAGAGATGCTGCCAATATCTTCGTATCAATAGACTATTCTGTCAGGTAATAGAATCAGACTGTGCTCTTGGTCAGGTAACTTTGCAAGATGACTAACTGGGATATGGAGCTTAGCCTGAGGCCACAAGACATAACATGTGTAAAGTTAGGACCTATACTTTTGTATGGGTTATATCTTGTTCACTCTGTACAGGTTCCACTGGGCTAATTGCCTACAGGCAAAAAAAAAGAAAGTAAGAGTTAATGTAGTAGGTGCTTATGAAGGCAAAACAGCTGCTTCCCTCAAAACCTTTCTTCTTAGTGTTCCTCCTATGGGACATTCTTCTCTGCCTTTTTCAGCCATACATTAAACCAGTGTAAAATTGGCACAGACACAAGCCCATATCTGGCAGATATTAGTCTTCCCAAAAGAACTCAGCCTGTGAACTGGTAAGAATTTAAATAAAATATTTGAAAGTTAGATTCATTTCCTTGCTCTAATGTTTCCTCAGGTATTTATATTTTCTGGGTTAGTGGCCACATCACTCAGTATTGTTGAGTGTGGAAAGGGTGTATGAAAATGTTATGGGCTGACAGATGTTTTGAACTTCTCTATTTCCCCAGCTGCACCAAATCTAACAGCCTGAAAGTGATTTTCCTTTATGATATTTCATACCACATTGCAAATCTAAATTGAGGCCTGTTTCCTAAATACATTTAAATATTAGCTGAATAGAAAAATGTGAATAGAGCCAACAGTCCATGAATACACAAATGTATTTCAAAACATTCTTCACCCTGAGATTCAGAAAATGGCATATCTAGGACAAATGAAGATGGATACAAAAGACCAATGGAAACATGCCTGTCTGTGTTGTGTCTGTCACCATAGCGCCTGGGACTTTTGTTGAGAAACATTTCTCCTCCTTAATGATGATAAACTCAGGAATATGCAGGAACAAGAGAGCTAATTTAAGTACCACGAACCTCATCCATAATGGCCAGTATCAGGAGGCCACCATCCAGATCATTAAGTGGCAAGGTTGGCAATATTGCACATTCTTTATCCATTTGCAGAGGCTGGAAGAAAATGGGTGAGGAAAAGAAGGGATGAAGGGCAGGTGTTCTTTAGCATTACTTGCATTACAGACCTTCTTTGTGAAAATTATTTCTAGGAACAAAAGAGGTCTGGATAGATTTAACAAAAGGCACATTACTACACCATGGCTTTGTTTTAATGGTGTGTTACATAAAATTTCCCACTTACATAGTTAGCATAGTAAATCCACATAATCTGAAATAAGTTGAAATCCATTGTGGCTGATGACTCAGCCAAGATTGAGTTCAATTTCATCATATTCCTTTAACTTTTTAATAAAAAACCTTAGTTCCCTTAGTTTTTTCTCTATTGAGGCACTAGACAGGATAAGAAATTCCTTTTAAAAATGTCTTTAAATTTATTTACTGATTTCAGAGAGAAAGAGAGAGACAGACAGAGAGAAGCATCAATTTGTTGTTCCACTTATTTATGTGTTCACTAGAGGCCTGGTGCATGGTGGGGTTCAGCTGGCCCACCCTGATGGAGGCCAATTGGAATGGGCCGGTGAAGGTAGGAGCTGTGGATGGTTGGCCAGCCAAGAGGGGCCATGGGCAGTTGGCTGGCTGGCCTGGCACCCGATTGGAGTGGGGGTGGCCGATCAGGGGCCGGGCCAGCCAGGGGAAGGGGCTGCAGGAAGTTTGAGGAGGCCGATTGGGGCCCTGATTAGGTTGGTTGGCCACCACAGTGTGTGTCATAGTGACTAGTCATTCGGGTCATTTTGTTATTCCAGTGGCTTGGCTTTTATATATATAGACTAGGGGCCCAATGCACAAAAATTTGGGCACTCGGGGGAGGGGGGTTCCTCAGACTGGCCTGTGCTCTCTCACAGTATGGGACCCCTCGGGGGATGTCCACCTGCTGGCGTGCCTGGCCAGCCTGGGTGAGGGGGTGATGGCTGTTTGCAGGCTGGACAATCCCCCCAGTGGGGACCCTCACCCCATGGGAGTGTGGCCAGCCTGGGTGAGGGTCTGAGGGCTGTTTGCAGGCTTCCCACAGTCCCTTCAGGGTTCAGGTCCCTACTGGGGTGCTTTGCCAGCCTAGATGATGGGCTGAGGGCCATTTTCAGGCTGCACACAGCTCCCATTGACCCAATGTACCAGCAAGGCTGGCTGGAATCAGGTTTCTGGGGTTTATTTATCTTCTATAATTGAAAGTTTGTTGCCTTGTGCAGAGGCCTAGTCAAGCAATGAAGCCTCCTGTTTGCTTCAGCTCTGTGGCTTCTATAATTGAAACATTGTTGTGTTGAGCATAGGCTGGGCTGGCCTAGGCAGGCAGTTTCAACTCCATTGCTGGTGCAACTGAAGCCTCCTGTTTACTCTAGCTCCATGGCTGCTGGCCGCCATCTTGGCTGGGTTAATTTGCATACAACCACTCTGGTTGGTGGGCATGGCTTGGCTAGTGGGTGTGGCTTAGGTGTCTCAGAGTGACGGTTAATTTGCATATTACTCTTTTATTAGGTTAGATTGGTTGCTTTTGTATGTGCCTTGACTGGGGATTGAACCTGCAATCTTGGGATTTCAGGATGATGCTCTAACCAACTGAGCTACCCGGCCAGAACAGAATAAAGATTTTTCGATCAGCTTTTAGTGTAGAGCATATCCCATAAATAAATATTGATGGAGTAATTTTTTAATGGACATGAACTGTTTTTTTAAATCACTCAAAGATCAAAAGCAATTATGGAATGAATTCTATAACTTGAAATATTTTTCATTTTATGTTTCTATATCATTTTCCATTTTTATCTCTATATTTCATTGGAGATTATTAACCAAATAAAAATTCACTTTAAGAGAGCTTATAATGTTCTTTTTTCTCTTTAAAGCATGAATAAGGTTTTATCTTTGAACACTCTGAAAATAACTTGTGGACACTTCCATTCTCCTGGCATTTGTTTAATGTGGCCTATACTTCTATAGAGTAGGTAGGAGAAGGTGTTCTTTGTAGTTGACAAACCCAAAAGGAAAAGAGTTATTTTTCATTGTACAGCTCCCCAGGTGCTATGTCAAATTCTACAAATATAGTGGTGAGCAAATGACTGATTCTGGACCTTACTGTGCATAAAGTCTAGGGATGGTGCTGTATTAATGCCAGAAAGAGGATGGATTATTTAAAACATAGCTCTTGATCTTAAGGAATTAGATTTAGAGAGGGAGAAAAGGCCTATCTATATATACAGATAATTAACCAGGCAATGTAATATGTGACATGACAACAGAGATATCAAGCATTACCAATACTCATATGAAGACATTTCATATTGAAACTTTCGATGAAGACTCCTTGGAAAAAGGAGGAGCTGACTTAGAGTTTGGGGCAGATTTTCATTGGTGGAGAGAAGTTTGTAGTGGATGACAATTAGGGAACAGTGTGGGGCAATGTGTGATAGCACATTTGCATAATGCATATCCAGAGGGCATTATGCAGATCAACATCAGAAGAACAGAATTTGTGGGAGAAGAGTGTGGGCTAGAAGGCAAAGGGACTCTGAGTAGCCCGTGAAGGAGTTTAACCATATAGACCATGCCAGTCCACTCAAGGTTTCTTTGAGCAAAATAAATTCCTTCAAAATTATGTATCTAAGAGCTAGCAGGAATCTTGTGAGACCATCAACTCCTAGCCCATGTTCTCATATAACAGACCTGGACAGGTAGTATTATACCAACCTGCACAGGTAGTATTTCTTATGGAGCATTCTAACTCCCTAGTCGCTATGTTCTTTCAGTTAAGATGTTGAGTCTTTTTGCCATCCCAGGCGGACAAACCAGATTTTCACAAAGCTGAGCCCACTAACGGGATAACTTTGATTACCTTGGACACCTGAAAGCCTGACATTTGTCAGAAGTCGATATACTGGTCACCCAGCTGAATTTCAACACATTTTATAATTGTGACGTATGGACGCGAAATGAAGTAATAACACTCCACTCCCTCACATGAAGATCCTTTTTACCCATCTGTCCCTGTAACAATATTATGAAGTTGTGTGAGACATGATGATCCAATGATGATCAGGGTGACTCTCAGTGCAGCGATTTCAGTCTCATCTCCTGCCTCCCTTTTTACTCCCAGACACTGTGTGAATTAAAGCCAGGTAAGCACAATTTCCTTTTTTAAGTACATTAAGGATGGGTAGTGGCCAGCCGAGAGGATAAATTAATTGTCTGCTTAATACAGCAGAGTGCATTATCTTACCCAGAAGTGGAAAGAAATCTTTAGCTCCCAGGTAGCAACACTATGGGAAAAACCAACCATCTATTTCTCAGGGATTCAAAATACCCTGAAGTGGGCAGCTGGAGAGGCCATGGACAAAAGTTCTGTGTGTACACTTGGTGAGATGGCATATGGGCTGTATTCTGGACTCTTCAGTGTTTTTTTCTTTTTACTCTGATGTCTGCACTCAGACCATTGTCTGCCCCAGATGCAGGCTGGCCTCACTGCTCCCTAGCACACTAATTTCTGCCTCGCCAAGACAGCTCTGACAGAATTTGCAATCTGTTTTTCTACAGGTGCGCAGAATACCTGCATCCATAGATATCCGTTCCTTTGTTCTTGCTCTATTTATCTCCCATCCTTGAAGGTCTGCCTTCTCCAGGACACTTTCTGTGTCTATAGTAACCCTCACTCTCTTTGATTTTACCTCTCAAGCCCACAAGGCGAAGGTCCATGTGGCATCACCCGGAACTGCATTTCACATGCGTGTTCTCATTTCTGGTTGCTCATTTCTAGGTGAAAGAAATCACCCATGCAAGGATTTCTTTCTTTTTTTCTTTCTTTTTGAAAAAAAAAAAAAAAAAGTATTGAATCATTGGATTTCCACTTGGCTCTGCATCAGAATTAGTTATAAAACTCTGTAAAAACAAAGAGGCTGCATCCAGAGATTAGGATTCTGGGTGGCCCATTCCTCTGCATTGTATAGAGTCCTGCAGGTGATTCAGAGGCATAGTTATGGTTCAGAAATTTTGATTTAATGTGTTTTGCATAGCCTATTTTTGTTTTATGGGAGTAAATCTTTTCTTTGTAACTAAATTATGAGACACTGCAGTTTCATTGGAGTATTTTATCTTACACCATTTGCATTGTCACTAGTATAGTATATGGCTTTGGTAATTTACTTGGCAGAGATGTTGGGTGAAGACATGTTCTGACCCTAAATCTGCTTCTCCTGGGCAATTATTAAACAATTCTGATCACGATGGACAAGCAAAGACCCTCATGTTGAGGAACACTTGCAGGGCATACACACTTCCAAAGAACACTGTTTATTTTGCCAGGAACAGAAACTTTAAGGCATTTTTATTTTAGAGTCCAGAATTTATATGAATAACAATAAGCCCTGATGAAAATAAAATTGTGGGATGATCTGATATTCCAATCTACATCTAACCTCGGCTGTTATGAAATTTACTTGAGCAAAGGGTGGAGATAGAGAATCTCATCAGAATCTCCAAATAGACCAAAACAAAGCAAAGAAAAATTGGTGTCCAAGCATGTCAAACTCGTGGCCAGAAAGCCTCATATGGCCCGCTGGCCATGAGTTTGACATACTTGGCCCTTGTCCAAGTGCCTGTGTTTCTATGAATCCTGAAAATAATTGAGATTAGGTGGGGAGAATTTCATCCCACCCCACACATGGTCTTCCCTTTCTGTTGCTGTGGGTTTTTATTCCACAGTAGGAGAGCCTTGCTATAGAATGATCTGGAAACTCACCAATATGGGGAGTAGTGATAAAAATGCACCCATCTCTGGGAGAAGGACAGGTGATCATCCTTATAGCCTCTTCAGTAGCCAGGTTGGTCAGAATGGACCTGGACATGCTACTTGTGCTCAGAAGGAGGTGCCGTTATTGGCCTATAACTGGACACTGTGCCTCCTACAAAGGTGAACCAGGTAAGCTTACAACGCAGCCTCCTGATGGTGGCCCCCCACACTCTTCCTGCTTGGCCTGCACGCCTGCCCTCCCACCCTCTTTGATTTCAATTTGGCTGTGTGAGAACTTGGTTAGGCTGCACTCAGGGAACTGAGCAGGATCATGCATCTGAAAGCATTGCTCTTGCCTGGCTTTTAGGTCAAAGAGTATGCTCATCTATCTTAACTGCTTTTAGGTCTCCTTCCATCTCTCCCTCTACATTGAGGGGAAGCCTGTTTTCACATATGTGCTCAGACATGCAGAAGCAAACGCAAATATGAATGAACTGGAATAGCTCTATTAATTTATGCCTCGACAGTAATGACCTTTAGACACAGAAGAATTATATATGAATTTGTTTCTAGTATATAGCACTGCTAAGTTAACATGTTTAGGACCATACAGGTCCCTGTCTCCAGCTGAGAGGGTAAGTGAGGTGGCTGTGGCTGCAGGCAGAGTTTGGGCAGCATCCCACTAGATGGCAGGGTGGCCTCAGGGATCGGCTGGGCTGCTGGAGGCGGCTGCAAAACACTTTGTTTGCAGTCATTATTTGATTTTTCTCGTGTTGTTCATTTGGAAATTATATTTAAACTTATTTATTTACTCAGGCACATACATAACATGTGTATTTACAAACAAATATGTCTACACTGTCTGAAATAACGGTGTTTCGGAAACAATGCATCCCCAGCCAGGCTGGCTGACTCCTGGGAGATGCCCTGCTCTGCAGACACCCCACTGAGCTCCACGCCAGCGTGCACACCAAATCTTATTGATGTTGGGAAGGGGAAAGATGCCTTTGAAAGTCAAAGGGCATAATCCCTTCCGGGCAGGAAACTGTTTTTAACACATGGTTTGGTCAGTTAGGGGCACTTAGAAAAACAAAACAAAACATGGAGCAATCAGCATCTTATGTCCAACGCCCCCTCCCAAAGAGATTAATAGTAAAACCAGATTAGAGATTTGAATTGTATTCAGATCCTTCTCCTCCTTCTTTTCCCTCGTCCTCTAATCTCTCCTACTCTTACCTTCTCTCTCTTTGTTCCTATTCTATCAAATCCCCTTTCCCTTTTCTCCTCCATCTGCATTGTCACGTCTCCCCTTTCTCAATCCTTCCCTCAGAATTTGATGCAGCCTGGCTGTCTCTGATCCCACATTCCTTTATGCAGTCTTTTCCCCACTAACGAATTGTTAAAATTTCACAGGAAGAAGTGACTGCACTTCTCTGCTCCTGGACACTGCGGCTTGCAAGCCTCTTTCCTTAGAGCAGGAAGGTCACAGCTATGGGCTGGCTACCTCTTGTCTGCAAACAGGTTTCCAAGGGTTTAGTCGCTCAGTATAGAGGAGGGTCTTTCTTTTTTTCTTTTTTAAAATTCCTCATCCAAGTTTAGGTCAGATTAGAATTTCAGTGAAGGAAGGCTTCTGGAAAAGGGACACTACCCCTGGCAGAGAAAACAGGCTCCCGCAGTCTCAGAAAACCCCTGGCTTTCGCAGTTGTCTGCAGGGGAACAGTTTCAGGAACTCTTTGACGATATTTTCAGAGTGAGATTCTTGGAAGCACCCCTGCCTCAGTTGCCTGGAAGGCAATTCTGTATCGAAAATTGTGACTTTTAATATATTTTCTTTCCAGCTAAAATTAAGATCATCTTCTTTATAGTCCTCCCTCCAATTATTCACACAGGGGCTCTGTGGTTCTGTGTACCTCCTCCCTTTTCAGCTGTAAGATAATTGCCTTATGGATAATGTGTGGGTAAGGAAAAATAGAACAAAAAGTGATCAATATGTTTTAGTCTAGATTAAAAAGTGATGCTTCCTTCTTAAATATTTACATATAGAATGTGTAGCTGATTTAGTTTTATGTGATTTTCTATAACAGGTATGACTATGGTTATGGCCTGCTTTGATATTTACATAAGAGTGTGTACCTTTCTGGAAAATTGGGTTGTTGTCACATCTCTGACCACTATAAATTTAGAATTTTACAGATGTGAACCACGGAAACAAACAGATATTATTAACTTGATATTACCCTCACTTTATTACCTTGCCAAATTGTTGTTTATGGTAATTAATATATCTTAGGCACTTGAAATTCTGAATTCCTTTCAAAAATTTTCAGAAAAGATAATGTTTAATTGACGTTTCTTTATTAAATACTAGGGGCCTGGTGCACAAAAATTTGTGCACTTGGGAGGTCCCTCAGCCCGACCTGTGCCCTCTCGCAGTCTGGAACCCCTCTGGGGATGTCCACCTGCTGGTGTGCCTGGTCAGCCTGGGTGAGGGACTGATGGCTGTTTGCAGGCTTGCCAAGCCCCCCAGTGGGGTCCCTCACCCCATTGGGGTGTTGTCAGCCTGGGTGCAGGCCTGAGGGCCATTTTCAGCCTTTCAGGCTGCCCACAGTCCCTTCAGGTTTTGGGTCTCTACTGGGGTACCTGGCCAGCCTAGGTGAGGGGGGCTGATGGCTGTTTGCAGGCTGGACAAGCCCCCCAGTGGGGACCCTCACCCCATTGGAGTGTGGCCAGTGTGGGTGATGGGCTGAGGGGCATTTTCAGGCTTTCAGGCTGCCCACAGCTCCCATTGACCCAATGTCCCAGCAAGGCTGGCTGGAAGCAGGTTTTGGGGGTTTGTTTATCTTCTATAATTGATACACTGTTCCTTTAAGCTGAGGCCTAGGCAGGTAACAAAGCCTCTGTTTGCTTCACCTCTGAAGCTTCTGTAATTGAGACAATGTTGCAAATATGTTGCTGCCTGGACCCGAGAGAAGCCCAGGTGGCTGGCAAATAGTTTTACTCCTGCTGCAATGGAAGCTGCCTGTTTACTCTAGTAGCTCTGTGACTGCTGGCCTCCATCTTGGCTGGGTTAATTTGCATACAGTTGCTCTGATTGGCTGGTGGGTGTGGCTTAGGTGTCCCAAAGAAATGGTCAATTTCAATATTATGCTTTTATTAGATTAGATATTAAGCTGTGTATTCAGTAATAGGAAAGATGTAGGTAGAGCACAGGAGGTTTATCTCGGTACAGTGGCTGATGCAATGCTGTGAGCACACTCCAGCAGTTCAGATCTTTCTGGAAAACCAGGAAGATGGCAACGCCCACCTGAGCCCCTCCTAGAGCCACGTACACAGTACCCCAGCCTTTACGCTCATTGGCTCCCTAAGAAGATGTTCTATGATTGGCCACCTCCACCTATATATACTGCTGTACTTCCTCAATAAAATGAGACCTGTGTCACAGAACCTGGTCTCCGGAATTGTGCATGCAAGTGTCCTAGCGCTAGGGGCTCTGTCGTCCTCACCCCTGGGAGACCCCCTGCTTCAGAAAGATATGTCTTCATACTAATGTTCAGTTGTAAAGAAATTTAGCTTAGACTATCTCATCTCTTAAAGATCTTGGGTAACTCAGCTCAGTATATAATATCCTGACTCCCCCCTTTTAAAAAAATATATTTTTATTGATTTCAGAGAAGAAGGGAGAAGGAGAGAGAAACATCAATGATGAGGGTGATTCATTGATCAGCTGCCTCCTGCATGCTCCACACTGGGAAGTGAGCCCACAACCTGAGCATATGCCCTGACCAGGAATTGAACCTTTACCTTCTGGTTCATAGATTGATGTTCAACCACTGAGCAGTAGCAGTTGGGCTTGACTTCCTTTTTTATTTTCCTTTTTTTACTTCCATCTCCCCTGCTTTTTTCTTTTCATCTTTCCTATATGTCACTGTGATCATTAATGAGAAATTCATGTCAGTTGTTTATAGAATTTTAAGAAAGTCACTGAATTTCCTTCTTCGTCTTATCATTTTCTTCAAACTATAGATGCTGACCATCTCAAAACCAGTAGTTAGGTGCTGACATTTTACAGATGTGTGCCCTTATTGTAAACCTCAACAAAGTCCTCTAGATTATTTCAGGAAATTTTTTCTTTTCAGCCAATACTGGGCGCATTTAGAGATCTAAGAAAAAAAATAAATTGTTCCTCTCCTGGTCTACTGTGGTCTGCTTCCTGTTGTTAGGTGAATAATTGAGCAGTTTATATTAATCAGGAGCTTTTTGCAGAGGGGGATCTGGAGAGGCTAATTTGCTAGGGTAAAACAACTACAGAGTTCAGCTTACTGGGGTGCTAATTGGGTAACAGGTGAATGTAAAGAGTGAGGAGAAGCAGGAAATTACAATATGGGAGGAGAAATGAAGTAAGTTCCACAACTCTTAGAATTTTCTTAAGTCATAGTCAGTACTACAAACTGAATAGCAAGCTGTTTTCCCTTCAGAAATGTCAGGTTACTGTGCTATGACTAGAATTGTTTTGGGAGAGAAAGAGAGGTGGGTTTTCAGGTGATCACAGCTGCATCCAACGTTAGCACTCTAGGCTTTCAAAACTGTTGTTGTGTGCCCCAGGTCAAGATTGCTGTGGGTGAAGCCGGGCCCATTTCCAGGTATGGCTTGACCAGGAGGAGCTGGGATGGCCCTTTCTTCTTGTATCTACTCAATGTCCTTGCGTCCTTTGATAAGATTAGACAATGTACTTCTTGAAAATAAACCTTTGATTTAAATAAGCAACACTTCTGTAAGAAGAAATATGGGGATTTGTTTCTACTTTTAGATGTATTGAATTGAAATTTCTAGAACAGGTTTGAAAGAAAAGAACATCTAGACCAGCAATCCTCAACCTTGGCTACGGGTGAGAATCACCTAGGAAGTGTTTAAAACTCCTTATACCCAACTATATTAGACCAATTATATTAGAATCTCAGCATCAGTAAACTTAAGAACATCCCAGGTAATTCTGATAAGACAAGGTTGAGAACCATAAACAAGAGAAAAGCAGAGTTTAGAAAAGAGCAGCTATCCTGTAACTATTGTGACATAGTGTAATGGTTTTGTATTTAATGACATATTTTTAAATGCCTGTGAAGGATAAGTGAAGATAGTGTGCAGGGACTACAGAGTTACTAAAAGGTGATGTAATTCATGTGCTAAATGCTTGGGGGAAGTAGTGATCTTTTAGACTAGAATTAAGAACTAGGGAAGGAGGGAGCTGTAGAAAATGGGTGTGGGGACTTCATTTCCCTTGGCCCAGACTGACAAGGGTATAAATAACTAAGAATGTTCTGGATATCTCAAAGTTCTAATCTCATCACTGGGTGAAATCTCTGCCCTACCAACATTAATTTTAGTGCAGTAATACTGATTTTAGACTTCCGATTCCCAGAATAAATATATATTGCTTTAAGACACCAAATTGGTAATAATTTGTGACAGTAGCCAATAACTAATCACCACTGCATAAATGAAAAATGCTGAGAAGTTGATAGATTTGCTGAAGTCTAAATACATGTCTCCAGACTGATCTAAGGCTTGCATTCATGAGTGGCCTGCCTCTTTCTTTGGTCTCTCCTTGCCTTCCTTATTTAGGGGTCAATTTCAAATTTTACCCAGGATGCTCAGGAGTTTGCTAATCAACGAGGTGTTTAAATATCCTTAAACTTGTATATATCCTTATAG
>PVJC01026762.1:9059-23853 GCA_004026665.1 Murina feae
GGGGGGGGGAAGGGCAAGGGGAAAAAATGGAGATCTATCTATCATCTGTTGTAATACTTATCTATCACTTGTTGTAATACTTTAAGCAATGAAATAAAAAAAAAAGGGAAGAAAAAAAAATAAATAAAAATAAAAAAAATAAATATGAAAGGATATAAATTTGCCCAACTACTTTGGAAAACTGTTTGACAATATTTATTAATACTAAACATAAATTCCTAGGACCAAACTATTCCATTCCTAAAAGACATGATGGATCTCATAGATACCCTACTGAAGAATTCAGATACAAAATATTAAACATCTATATAACATTCAGAAAGAGGAAAAACTAACCAATGTTTAATATGAAGGACAAGTGAGACTCTTCTGGGGAGCTATAAATTTTCTGTATCTTGATTTGGGTGACAACATATATGTACGCATATGTAAAAATTCACTGAGTTATACTTGTAAGATTTACATACTTTATTATAAGATATACTTCAATATAAAAAAAACCTTTTAAAAATTTACTAGTGAGCAGATGACCTATAAAATTAGTTCACATTCACTATCATCTCCCTCATGAGTAAAACTGCAAATTTGCAAAAACTGTAAAATTTCACAAAGTTTATTAAAATGATAGCAAAAAATGTAGGACTTGGGATTTAATTTTACCCTACTACTCCACAAGCAAATATGTTAGTTTCACAGAGGCTGACAAAGTACATGAGACCCCTGGGGCAGAGACAAAGGACTTTATTATTTATTACTCATGGAACAGCAAGAAGCATTAGCATCAGATTTGCATTCACTTTGCCTGGAAAACCCATGGGAGTGATGCACTATGGCCCAGGTGGATGGTTCTCCTGTAGTAGGTTTGCAGAGATGAAGAACAGAGTTGCAGGAATTTATAACTTTTATAGTGATCGGTAAATAAGTCTATAGTTTGCAGAGAAAGAATAACTTGACTATCAAAGGATTAACAGAGGTTCTTGGGAAAAGCAATATATATTTTTATGGATACTTTTGCAAAAAAACAAAAATCTTCTTAATGTCAGCACCACAAATGTCAAACATTAAGGATGCTATATTATGCTACTAAATTATTTTGTAAGAAGAAGCCTATCCATTCACACTTGATTCATTCTTTGTTCATTATAGAATTAATGCATGTTTACAATTATAACCTAACATTTATCCAAAATTTTAATTTTCCAAGATGAAGTACCAATCAGATCTTTTAGTCACAATTCAGTATGAAATACTTATCTGCATTTTAAGTGGTTTCATTTTAAATGAGCATTTTCCTACACCACTTATCATTGGTTCACAAAGACCTAAATGTAACATGAGCTTTTCTTGAAGACTTAATTATCATTTTGAACCTGACACTGTGCTGTGTTGGAAATCCACTATAGGAAGCATAGAGAATAGGATGCATTGCTACTGACTGACGGGATGACACTTCGACCAAATGAACAGATGAAAGTGCTCCAACATCTCTCTAATTGTTTCAATCCAAAATAGAAGGCAAACAAACCAATTCAAAAACCTTGCCCAAACCCTAACCAGTTTTGGCTCAGTGGATAGAGCATTGGCCTGCGGACTCAAGGGTCCCGGGTTGGATTCCGGTCAAGGGCATGTGCCTTGGTTGCGGGCACATCCCCAGTAGGAGATGTGTAGGAGGCAGCTGATCGATGTTTCTCTCTCATTGATGTTTCTGACTCTCTGTCCCTCTTCCTTCCTCTCTGTATAAAAATCAATAAAATATGTTTTTTAAAAAAACCAAAAAACCTCGCCCAACATTTTAGGAAAAACAAAATCTGAACATATCAACCCATGAAAATAAAGGCCCATATGGGTCACAACCCACCATCTTCTCTGCCAAACCTATACAAACAATTGCAGGATGGGGTTTAAAAAACAAATTATTCATTACCACAAAATTCAGATTCATTAGGTGAAAGTAGTGCCCTATCTCCCACATTTTAACAAGAGTCCCAGGTTATGTAGCAGGTTTGAGAAACAAGGACTTTAAGATCACCTGTAACAGAAGAAAGTCACTTGCCTATATACTAAATTCAAGGGTAACTTTTTTGCAATTGTTGGTGGTAAAACTTAAAAAATATCTTACCCTTGTAGTTCTAATATCAATAGTAGTCACCAAGTATCAGCAAGAGAAGACACCTCCTACCACCACTACCACTGTCAAATCAATCTTAGACCCAGGTCTATAATTATTTCAAAATATGTAAGCCACAATCATGCTGCAGGCAGAGAAGATAAAGAAACCAAGAGCAAGTTTACCTACAAGGTTTCCTAGATTCAGAAATCTTATTCTTTAAGGAAACATTTACAAAGAAGAGGAGGTAAAATCACATAAGCATCAAAACCATTTTCCTAGAGAAACACTTAAATCACCACTTTTACCCAATTTCCCAATTTCCAAAGGCATCAAAAAAGTGTTCATAGTGGATGAGAATTACTCAAAGCCATTCAGGAGTTGAACTCATGGTTCCTCACACTTTTCACAGCATTATTTTCTTGCCTAGCCTCTCTTTGTGCCCACGGAAGTCTACACTTTTTTTATCTCCCACATCCAGACTTTTGCTTCCCAGTTTTTAATCACTCTTTAAACTTCATCTGCTCCTCTAAGTCCTCTAATTAAACAGAACCTGATCTAGATACATCACTCACCCCCACAGAGCCTGCAAGATTCCCTACATTACTATCAGATGTATTCAAGCATACTTGTATAGGCCTGTAGGCACAAGAATAGACACAGAGCTGGTCAATCTTTATAGTGCTTTTCTTTAAATTATAAAATCATCAAGGGTGGATACCAAATCATTACATTATGTGTCTCTAGAGCACAAAGTGCTAACCTGTGTACAGAATATATATTCCAATGTTTTATGAAGATGTTCCACAGATACCTCATGTGCACCCCAGAGTTCAAGACACCTACTTAAAAGAAAAGATAGCAAATATGGCTCTGGATACCTTTTCAGTTCTAGGCAGTATTTACGTAACTTATACTTTCAATCCCCAAGAGTGAAAATGGTCAGTGAATTAAGCAGGCACTCACTTAAGTAAGCAGATAACTGTGAATAGGGGAAAGAAAATGAAAGGCTAGCTTTGAAATATTTCTGCAGTGCCCCCATTTCCTGGGAACATACAAACCAGAATAACTAGATCTCAAGGTATACAACCTACCAGACAGATGCTAGGCAGATCCTAACACATCATGAAAACAAAATTGGACAAAACAAAACTTGCCTTGAAAGCAGCAACCGTATTCTGAGGTCATAGTTAAATCTGAAAAGTGTGAGACTTCCCAGGACTCCAGTTGCTATGCTCAGAGAAAGGTGGGAAGGTGACACCAGTTTTATTTTTCTCACTATTATTTTCAGTAATAACAAAATAACATATATGGAAATCAAAAGAAAAACCTAATTGAAACCTAACAACAGATCAACCTATTTCCAAATTTCTACAGACTATACCAGTCTGTAAATTATATATACACTAGGGGCCCGGTGCACAAAAATTTGTGCACTCGGGCGGGGGCGTCCCTCAGCCCGGCCTGTGCCCTCTTGCAGTCTGGGACACCATGGGGGGGAAGGATGTCCACATGCTGGCATGCCTGGCCAGCCTGGGTAAGGGGCTGAGGGCCGTTTTCAGGCTGCCCACAGCCCCTTCAAGGTTCGTGCACTGGGGGGGGGGAGGGCTGGTGAGTGCAGGCCTGGACGTTTCCCACCGGAGGGCCCACGATCGCACACGCCTGGTGGGCCCACACCGCTGAGGGGACACACCTGGCGCAGAGTTGGATGGCAAGCCAGGGGTGGACGCTGGTGCAGAATCCCTCGGTGGGGCCCTGCTGCTGAGCAAACACACCTGGGGTGGAGCCGGGCAGCGAACTGGCTTCGGATTCTCTGCACTGTGCAGCAGACGCTCCCGCATGCCCTGTGGAGGCCCCTGGGGGGCGGATGAAGGTAGCGGACCCTGGACGGGTGCTCCTGCACGCCCCTGAGGAGGCCCCCAGGGCAGAGCCAGGCTGAGGACCCAGGACAGGCGTTCCTGGATGTCCTGCAGAGGCCCCCAGGGGGTGGAGACAGGCAGTGGACCCGGGACAGGCGCTCCTGGATACTCCTCGGAGGCTCCCGGGGGCGGAGCTAGGCAGCAGACCCAGGACAGCTGCTCCTGGACGCCCCGAGGAGGCCCCAGGCCAGACCCCCCCTCCCACTGAGCTGACACACCTGGCACAGCTATGCCGGCCGGCCGTGGAGGCTCCCAGTGCAGAGCTGCCCTGCCAGCCTCCATCTTGGCTGGGCTAATTTGCATACAGCTGCTCTGATTGGCTGGTGGGCGTGGCCGTGAGCAGAGGCTGAGCCAGCCTAGGCAGGCAGCTGCAACAGAAGCCTTTGGTTTGCTCTAGCTCCATGGCTGTTGGCCTCCATCTTGGCTGGGTTAATTTGCATACAGCCGCTCTGATTGGCTGGTGGTAACGGTCAATTTGCATGTTTCTCTTTTATTAGATTAGATTATAGGCAGAGACTGGTGTACCACAGAACTCAAGAAAAAAACACACAAAAACTTGTTTACAAAATGTACTTTAACAACTAGTTTCCAAAAGTGAATTACAATTATAGTAGTGCACACACAGAACTAATAAAAAATTCCTTAAGATCAGAGCAGAAAGAAACAAAATAGTCTAAAAAAAATACCAAAAATTAATGAAACCAAGATCTGATTCTTTGAAAAGATAAACAAGACTGGCAAACCTTTAAACCAGACTCATCAAGGAAAAAAGAGAGAAGATCCAAATAAGTAAAATCAAAAATTAAAGAGAAGTGACCACTGACACCAAAGAAATGCAAAGAATTGTTAGAAAATATTAAGAACAACTATATGCCAACAAATTGGACAATCTGAAAGAAATGGAAAAATTTCTAGAAACATACAATCTTTCAAAACTGAATCAGGGATAATCAGAAAATCTGAATAGACCTATTACAACTAATGAAACTGAAGCAGTAAAAAACAAACAAAAAGCTCCCAACAAACAAAAGTCCTGGACCAGATGGCTTTACAGGATAATCTTACCAAACATTCAAAACTACCACCTTCTCAAACTATTCCAAAATTTCAAGAGAAGGGAAGACTCCCACACTCATTTTTCAAGGCCAGTATTATCCTAATTCCAAAACCAGATAAAGATACTACAAAGAAAGAAAAGTACAGACCAATAACCCTGGTAAACATAAATGCTAAAATCCTTAACAAAATGTTAGCAAACTAGATTCAGCAGCATATTAAAAAGATCACACTATGATAAAGTGGGATTTATTCCTGGGATTCAATGTTGGTACAATATCTGCAAGTCAATTAAATGTGATACATCACATAAACAAAAAGAAGGATAAAATTCATATGATTATATCAATAGATGCTAGGAAAGCATTTGACAAAATCCAGCACCCACTTATGATAAAAACTCTCAGCAAAGTGGGAACAGAGGGGACACACCTCAACACAGTAAAGACCATATATGATAAACCCAAAGCCAACATCAAACTCAATGGTCAACAAGACACGGATGTTTGCTTTCACCACTCTTACTCAATATAGTACTGGAAGTCCTAGCCACAATAATTAGGTAAGAATACAAGGCATCCAAATTGGAAAGGAAAAAGTAAAATTGTCATTTGTATATGACATGATACTATATAGAGAGAACTATCTAAAAATTCCATCAAAATACTACTAGAACTGATAAACTAATTCAGCAAAAAAGCAGGACACAAAATAAATATCCAGAAATCACTATTGGTACATTTCTATAAACCAATAATGAACTATCAGAAAAGGAAATGAAGAAAACAATCCTATTTATAATTGCATAAAAAAGAAAAACCACCACTTAGGAATCAATTTAACCAACAAGACCTATACTCAGAAAATTATAAGACATTGAAGAAAGAAATCAAAAAAGATACAAATAAGTGGAAGCTTATACCGTGTTCATGGATAGGAAGAATTAATTGATAAAATGTCCATATTACCCAAAGCAATCTATAGATGCAACACAATTCCTATTGAGATACCAATGGTATATTTCACAGAACTAGAACAAATATTCCAAAAACGTATAGGGTACCACAAAAGACCCCACATGGAGCAGCAAGCTAAGAAAAAAGAACAAAGTTGGACAAATCACTCTACCTGATATCAAACTATACTACAAGGTCACAGGAATCCAAACAGCATGGTACTGGCATAAAAACAGATATAGATCAATGGGACAAAAGAGAGTGCCCAGAAATAAACCCACACCTTTATGGTCAATTAATATTTGACAAAGAAGGCAAGAACATACAATGGGATAAAGACAGTCTATTCAGTAAACGGTGTTGGGAAAATTGGACAGAAACATGCAAAAAAAAATGAAACCAGACCACCTTCTTATACTATACACAAGAATAAACTCAAAATAAACACTTAAATGTTAGACTTGAAACCATAAAAATCCTAGAAAAAAACATAGGCAATAATATCTTGGACATTTCTCAAGCAATATTTTTTTCTAATGTATCTCCTCAGGCAAGGAAAACAAACAAAAATAAATAAACAAACGGGACTACGTCAAACTAAAAAGTTTTTGCACAGCAAAGGAAATCATCAACAAAATGAAAAGACAACCCACAAAATGGGAGAACATATTTGACAATGATACATCTGATAAGAGGTTAAAATCCAAGATTTATAAAGAATTTACATAATTCAACAACAACAACAAAAAACCTGATTAAAAAACGAACAAAGGGCCCTGGCCCGACTGCTCAGTGGTTAGAGAGTGGGTCCCGCCTACCTAAGAGTGTTGGTTTGGTTCCCAGTCAAGAGCATTTACCTTATTTTCCAGCGTATTAAGACGATCCACAATTTTTGAGATTTTCCTGGGTTAAAAAGTCCGGATGGAGACCATATGCAGCACAAAAAGGAGCCGACCAGAGACACTTGTGGTCTCCACTGGGCCGTTTTTGAGCTCCCCCCACTGTATGCGGCGACCGCAAAATTTCCAATCAAGCTCCGAAGTTTCAGCACCCACCCTATAAGATGACCCCCGACTTTTGAGAAGATTTTCCTGGGTTAAAAAGTAGTCCTATACACCAGAAAATACGGTACCTGGATTACAGGTTCAATTTCCAGGCTGGTCTGAATGCTTGTAGGAGACAACCCGTCTCCATCTCTCTCTCTCCTCTCATCCCTCCCTCCCTTCCTTCCTCATTCATCCCCAATTCCCCCTCCCACTCTCTTTGAAAATCAATGGGAAAAAGTATCCTCTGTTGAGAATTAACAACAACAAAAAAAACTTTAAAAAATTGACAAAGTTTTTGAATAGACACATCTCCAAAGAGAACACACAAATGGCCAACAGACAAATGAAAACATGCTCAAAGTCACTAATCATGAGAGAAATGCATAATAAAATCACAATGAGATTTCACCTCACACGGGTCAGAATGGGTATCATCAATAAATCAACAAACAACAAGTGTTGTTGAGGATGTGGAGAAAAGGGAACCCTACTACACTGTTGGTGGGAATGCAGATTGGTGCAGCCACCATGGTGGAGAGCAGTATAGAGTTACCTTGAAAAATTAAAAATGGAACTGCTTTATGACCCAGCAATGTCACTTCTGGGAATGTATCTGAAAAAGCCCAAACCATTAATTCGAAAAAATATATGCACCCCTATGTTCACTGCAGTGTTATTTACAACAGCCAAGATTTGGAAGCAGCCCAAGTGCCCATTAGTAGACCAGTTGATAAAAAAAGCTGTGGAACATTTACACAATGGAATACTCGGCCTTAAAAAAGAAATTTTACCTTTCTGTGACAGTATGGATAGATCTGAGGTGCATTATGCTATAAGCCAAGAAATAAGCCAGTCAGAGAAAGACAAATAGCACATGATTTCATTTATATGTGGTATCTAATGAACAAAATAAACTAATAAACAAAACAGAAACAGACTCATAGATACAGAGAACAGAGTGACAGCTGTCAGAAGAAAGGGAATTTGGGGGCTAGATGGAAAAGGTGAAAGAATTAAGCAAAAAAAAAAAAAAAAAAACAACACAAACCCACAAATACACCTCATAGACAATTGTATAAAGATTACCAGAGGAGGAGGGGGTGAGGGGAGATAGGAAAGAGTAAAGAGGGGACAAATGGTGATGGAAGGAGACTTGGGGTGATGAACACACAATACAATACACAGATGATATATTATAGAATTGTACACTTGAAACCTATATAATTTTATTAACCAATGTCACCCCCAATAAATCCAATAAAAAATAAATTCCTTATGAAACTACCTCCTACCAGAATGGGGCGGAAAGTCTTCCCACCTAACGGCAAAAATATATCAAAACTAAACAGCCTAGAACTATAGCTGACTATTTATGGGAAAAAATTCTGTAATTATCCCATTTATTCAAAGGAGTAAAATGGTAAAAGCTGTTAGAATATGAAAGTGACCTATAATATTGGGAATTTAGCTGATTCTAACAAAATTTTTTGCAGATCTTCAAAAAGAATTTTCTATCTTAACCCTCCAACTAGTAAACATATCTCTCAGATTCAGAGTTCTAGACAATGGCAACGAACTGGGTAATCTAGCACTAAAAATTTTAATAACTATTATCCTATTAACTTTTAAAGTGGAAAGGCATGCATAGGCTTCCTGGGGTCATGCACCATCTTCCTTGGTGGGAAAGCACCCCATTTCTGTGCAGCCTTCTTGAGTCCTAACCTCCCAGGAACTTTTCCCCCCATGATATTCAGGCTGAATACCATTCAGGTGAAGAAAAGAATCATCCCTCATGCTGCTACTGTCCTTTATAAAAGGAAATCTCACATGTCTCTGACCTTATGAGTAGACTAGCAAACACACAGGATATAAGACGCCTGTAACATTTGAGGAAATAAAACTATTTGGCTTCTTCTTTGTGCTTAATATGGAGAGAGAAGAGGGAGAAGACACACACACACACACACACACACACACATCTTCTATAAGTAAAGAGAACAGGGAAGACTGATAAACCTGGGGAATAAAGGCAGCAATATCCCACAGTGTACTCGAGTCAGCTCTGAAATTCAACCAAATGCGTGGCTCACTGCCTAATCCAACATATACATCTGGTAATAATAAACACTGATAAGTCATAAACAAGAAGGTCTTTCTTAATTCAAAGACTCCACAAAGTACTGGTAACATTAACATTTACATAAAACACAAGCAACAATTTGTGTAAAATAGATTTTTTAAAATAGTATTTAAGTTACTAAGAAAAAAAAAAAACACTGATATTTTATTGCCTAGTCTTCAAAAGACTAAAAGCCACTATCTTTGATTCGACCAAGTTACAAATCTGGTTTCAGTAGAGAGAAAAAAAACATATTGCCTCTGTTTAATGCAAAGGACAAAAAAGATCATCACTGCAAATCATAATGTTTGGGTTCATGATGAAAACAGGAAACAGACAGGCTGCCCAGGTATAATTATGGTTATAGTCTAATGTGCCTTCAGGTTCAGCCAAGAATTAAAACCCAGTGAAGAAGGCAAGGAGAATTTACTTGCCTCTACCTTGCAACAGAAGGCAAGCTTTAATAATACTCCCAGCAACATGTTACATAACCAACAGTAAACAACAATCTGATTCAAACCTCATTAGTAACAACATTCTGCCACTGTCTCCCACTGAAATTCACAGCTGACTTTGCCAGAGGGAAAAGAAATGCAGCACATATCAATCTACCCATTTCTCTGGCGCCTACCACAGTGAACCAGACAAGTAGATAATAATACCAAATCTACACCGATTCTACGAAAATTATTTTATTCTTTTCTTTTCCAGCTCCCTGCTCTCTTCCTCTTTTAAACCGATGATGTCATACGGACGCAATTAAAATCTAAGAGGAAAGTCAGTTAAGAAGATGTATCTAACTTTTGCACTAAGGAATGGATTTTTGTAACAAAAATAAACGAGACTAGGTTATGCCATAACAGCAGCTCTGTGAAAAGGGAAGGCACGCTAAGGGAGCAACAATTAGAGAGGAAGGAAAGGAGGATGCTGACAATCATAAACAAAAATTAAATTGAAAGTCAAAACTAAATATGTATGACTTTCATGAAGGTTACATGTTAATTTGTCTCTGATGAGTTGTTTCATATCCTTATCTCTTAGAGGAATAAGAGTTAGCAAACGAGTAAGAAAAGAATATAAAATAATGTGTTCAAATCCAAAAATAATCCCTAGCTTAACTTGGCTCCCACTAATTTCATAACAATATTCGGGCCAGTAAATGTGAAACTACATTACATTGTGTCTACTGTTTAGTGGTATGAAGCAGAAATTTTAAACTACTTGGATGCTACCATACCTACTGGGACTAAGGTTTTCAACCTTTCAACTTTCAAATGAACATTAAAAACTAATTCACTCTGGGTAATTTGGGCGCTCTAAGGAAATTTAAGTACTGTAGTCTAGTTTTTAAAACACATTTTTTAAAGAATTTAAAAAAAACACACACAGCAACTCAAGTACCCTTTCCTCTCAACCTCGGGGAGGCCAAGCCACCATGCCACCTACCCAGTCTTGGGTGCTAGGTAAGAACACTTTTGGTAGGGCTGGGCAACAGGCATGATGTGACAAACCCAACCAGACTTGAAAACTTTTTCCAACAGAAAGATAAGGTAAACAAGATATACTTAGCGCCACACCCATTTCGAGGCACAGGCGGCCAGGAATGCTCTGCCCCCCCCCCCGCCCCCATCCTCACCCCCCAAGATCTGCAGCTGGTCAGGAAACAATGTCTCTACAATCAAGATACAGATCTGGCCCAGGGTGTTCGGGCGTTCCTCACCTCCAGGCTGGCCTACAGCTTCCCTCTCCAATGCCATCCAACCCAGATGTGGGACATTTTGTTGGGAAGCGGGCAAACGTCCAAATATACCCGACTATCCTCGTCCCAGCTCTTTCTGCAACCAAAAATCTGTTTTAGCTACTGAGCATGCTCCCACTTAAGACGGGCGCCACATGGGAGTTTTCAAAGCTTAGGCTCCAAACTCCACGTAAGAACAGCAGCTGAAAGGGGAAGAAAGGAAAAGGAGGGGGGGGGGGGAGCCGGAATACGAATCTTCAGTATTGATACCGAAGCGCAGGGCCTGGGCAGGGGCTGAACTCGTTGCCGGGCCGCGTCCGTGCAGCTCTGCACTAAGTTTCACACGAAGCTGGAGAAACCTCTGCAGCGGCGAAAGCCGGCACGGCAAGCGGCGGCAGGCGGCTCCAGCACCCGGCTGAGCGCAGCAGCAGGTCCCGGCCGGGGCCCCGCGTGTCATTCCCCCAGATAAGCGCGGATCCTTATCTTGGAAACACAAAGCGACGGCGGGCGGGCTCACCGAGCCCCTGGACAGCTCTGCAGCGCGGCTGCCCGGGATGCTCCGCCGCGCACGGCGATCGCAAAGCCCGGAGGAGGACGCACCACCCGATCCTCTGGACACAAGCGGGGCCGCGGGGCTCCTCGGGGGCGCCCCCCAGCCTCCCTCCCCGGACCGGGGCCGCCTCCGCCCCGCCTCGAGACGCCCCCCCCCCCCGGCCGCGGGCGAGGCCTCCGCCGCCAGACGGGCCGCCCCGTCCCCGCCCGCCCGGACCCCAGCAGGCCGGGACTCGGCCTACCTCCCGCCGGCAGGCCCGGGCGGTTTCTGCGGCGCCCGCGCCGGACGCCCCGCCTCGGCCCGAGGCCGCCGGCAGCGCCCAGCTCAGCCTGCGCGCCGCTCCCACTCCCGCTCCCGCTCGTGCCCGGGCCCCTCACTCACTCTCCGGCCGCCCGGCGCACTCTCCCCGCGGTCGCGGCGCTTCCCCTCGGTGCAACTTTATTAGCAGCTCGGCCGCAGGACACGCGCACGGCGCCCGCTCGCCCAGGACCCGGATGAGGGAGGGAAAGAGCCGAGCGCCCCCCTTTCCCCGACCCCCCCGCGCGGAGGTCGGCGCATGCGCGGGAGCACCGAGTGGCCGCTGCGGCCCGGAGGGAGGGAGGGAGGGCCGCCTCCCCCGCCGCGGGTGGGCGCTGCGCGCCGGCGGGGCTTGCAGTCCCCGGGCTTCTCGCCACCGGGGCGCGGCCACGAGTGAGAGTCGGACCCTGGCCGGGCGGCCCCGTCCATTGGAGCGTTGACCCCGCGTTCCTGAAAGGTTTCGGGTTTGATTCCCAGCCAGGCAACCAACGGATGTTTCTCGCTCACATCATCTCCTTCTCTCTCTCTCTCTCTCTCTCTCTCTCTCTCTCTCTCTCTTCCACTCTTTCATCAATAAACATATATACATATCTTCGGGTGAGGATTTAAAAAAAGAAGTGAGAGTGGGCTAGCTCCCACCCCCACCGTAGCCACTATTCCTCTCCACTAACCAAATCAACCCACTTTATCATAAAATAATTGGCCTCGACATGGACAGTTTGGAGATGTACCCAGTGATAAAGAACAAATAAAGACATCATCAGATGCAACTTGGCTCTTTTTATTGGCTTGTAAGAGAAATGTGAGTGAAGACCATCCTCTGAGTATCGTACAGCTTCGTACTGGAAGAGGTCCTGAGCCCTCCCATCCCCACGCTGCAGGCACAAGCAGTGCTGCCAGGGCCACCTTGGGCATCCCCGAAGTAGCCCTCAGGGAGTTCAACCCCAGGCCCTCAGGATACACAACCCCTGCACCTCCTGGGGGGCACCGGGCCCCTGGACAGGTGGGGACACTGCAGAGCAGAGGCCATCCATAGGCTGATGCCACTCCATTCCATCTCCTGGGGCAAGAGCCTAACACTTTCCTTAATCCCTGGGGCTATTCCCAAAACGTTCCCAATCCAATTTCCCAAAACTATCAGCGTTTCCCAGAACACGTTAGTGTGCCGCCGAGGGCAGGGGTGGGGCATGTCCGCCTACTGGCCTGTAAAGCCTGAGAAATCATTGGGTCTGGCCCTGCCAAGGCATTAGGGGTGAGTTAATTAAATGTCTGACCAAATACAGCAAGCTAGTTTTAAGTTGATAATTTTGCATGGCGCGTTAAAAATATCCAAATGGCCCTGCTGGTTTGGCTCAGTGGATAGAGCCTCCGCCTGGGGGCTGAAGGGTCCTGGATATTATTCCAGTCAAGGGCACGTGCCTGGGCTGCTGGCTCCATCCCCAGCAGGGGGTGTGCAGGAGGCAGCCAATCAATGATTTTCATCATTGATGCTTCAATCTCACTCTCCCTCTCCCTTCCTCTCTGAAATCAATAAAAAGATATTTTTAAAAATATATATCCAAGTGGCCATTGGTAGGAAAAAAAGTTCCCCACCCTTGACCGAGGGAATCCAATTTGGAGAGTATTAGTGAAGAAAAAGTTTTAAATACTTGTTTTTATCTTAAAAGTTCAATACCCATTTTCTAATATTCCACTATAAATAAATCAATCCTTTTAAACTAATCAATCTTTTTTAATGGAGTCCTTTTTAATCCTTTCATACCTTAATTCGATCCATCACAAAATCCTATTCACTCTGTTTTTAAAATTATTCCCAATCTGACCTTTTGTCACCAGTCTCCGGCCACCTTCACTGCCTGCGCTAGGATCATCTTACCAGACACACAAAGTGTTCAGCTGCTATTTTGCTTCAGGCTCCTTCAGCCATTTGTTTCCACTGTAAAGAGACAAAGCAAAAGTTGCAAAAATCTGCCTCAGGGTGGCCATCTCCAATGGGGTCAGAAGCCTGGGAAGGCGTGTGGTGGGCCAGGTTGGGAAGACGGAGGGTCCCTGCTCGGATCACAAGGAGCAGTTGCTTCTCCACGCCAGTCAACTACCACCACAGGGGACTGCAGGATTCAGGACCCAATGTTGGCAGAGCTTCCGATTTTTCAAAAACAGCTGGAAATCTGGATTCTAATGCAAAAATTTCAGTTTTACGTGTTAGCAACTCCTTTCACTTTTTTCTCTCTTTGTCACTCTCTTTCTTAGACATTCAAGAGGCCAACCCTGTACATGCCAAGCAAAACAAATCCATGGGCCCGATTTAGCCTGCTGGCCATCAGTTTGCAATCTCAGGTCTGCATCTTAAACCTCTTTACTACATCATAAACTTTGTGAAAGTAAAGTCTGTGTACTTTAACTCTTTGTCACACTCACTGATTATTTGTTGTTAATTCAGAATTTTCCAGTCCTTGGAAGGCACATATTTCTGGAGCCTGCATGGGTTTACAACTCCCAGAAGTGCCTATAGCCCTGCCTTGAAGGATGCTTTTTTCCCCCCCAGGACTGATGTTTGCAGAGTGCTTTGTTGAATATTATAAGACATAACAATTTGGTTTAAATGTTTTGTACACTAGAGCCACTTCTTACTTCAAACAGGTAGTAAAGTCCTCAAAACAAAGTGTTTGCTGCCTGACGATCACTGCACATGTGTAAGGAACAATTTGTGATTACAGGATTTCTTTTAACAATCACATTTAAAATCTCAAAGCCAACAGTTCTGTTTCCTGAGCTGTGTGTCCACATATTGATCAAATCATCCAGAGACTCGACCTCTCCAAGTTTCTATGTGGGCTCAGCGTGGATCTTAAATTGCAAAAGATGATAACCAAGAAGAAAGGAATGGAAACGCACAACAGCTTCCCCCCAAAGGACTGAGAAATTATCCAAACCTCACAGGGTATAGGACATCAGACAGATCACTAAATATCTATATCGTCAAAAAGATATCAAACAGCAAAT
>PVJC01026763.1:0-23736 GCA_004026665.1 Murina feae
AAAAAAAACATTAAAATTTTAGATTAAAATAAAATCCCAAACATATACTTTCAAAGACTCAAGTCACATAACATACTGGGCCTTGTTGAACCTTGTGTCTATTACTTACTAGAGGCCCGGCACACAAAATTTGTGCATGGATACCAACTCTAGGGCTGGTCTGTGATCAGGGCCATCTTCCCTGGCTTCCTGTAGCAGGCCCTGACCACCCTGCTACCCACTCCCAGTTCCTCGTTCACCATTGGGTGATCAGAGCCTTCCAGCTCGGGGGAGAAATCCAGAGGTGGGGTGTTCTGCCTGCTTGCTGGCCCCACTCCTCCTGCAGTTGCCCTCTGTGTGTGGGGCAACTGGTGAAGTGGGGGCCTTGGCCTGGCACCACCTGCAACCTTAACCATCCACCCTTTTTCCCCATTCACCATTGGGTGATCAAAGCCTTCCAGCCAGGGAAAGGGACCAAGAAGTAGTCAGCGTGTCTCATAGTGATTGGTCGAGCGGTCATTCTGGTCATTCTGCTCTTATGGTCAATTTGCACATTACCCTTTTATTATATAAGACTAGAGGCCCAATACACAAAAATTTGTGCACTCGGAGGGGGTCCCTCAGCCCAGCATGTGCCCTCTCACAGTCTTGGACCCCTCGGGGGATGTCCACATGCTGGCTTAGGTCCGCTCCCCAGGCGATCGGGTCTAAGCTGGCAGTCAGACATCCCTCTGGCAGCCTGGGAGCCCTCGCAATTAGCATATGACTCTTTTATTAGATTATATAGAGGCCCACTTCATGGGTGGAGACCAACCTACCTGCCAGCAGGGAGCAGGCCTAAACTATAGTCAGACAACCTTAGCGCTGCTGTGGAGGCAGGAGAGGCTCCCACCACCACCACTGTACTGACAGCCATCAGCCTGGCTTGTGGCTGAGAAGAGCTTCCCCTGTGGGAGCACATTGACCACCAGAGGCAGCCCCTGCATTGAGCATCTATTCCCTGGTGGTCAGTGTGTGTCATAGTGACCAGTCATTCCCAGTCATTCTGCTATTAGGGTCAATTTGCATATTACCCTTTTATTATATAGGATAGAGGCTGGGTGCATGGATGGGGGCCAGATGGTTTTCCCTGAAAGATGTCTTGGATCAGGGAGGAGGTTCCTGCTGGGGTGTGTGGCCAGCCTGGGTGAGTGGCTGATGGCTGTTTTCAGGCTGGCCACAGCCCCTTCAGGCTTGGGGTCCCTGGTGGGGTGCCTGGCTAGCTTGGGTGAGGGCCTGAGGGCCTTTTCAAGCTGGCCACAGCTCCTTCAGGGTGCGGGGTCCTGCTGGGGTGCCTGGCCAGCCTTGGTGAGGGGCTGATGGGTGTTTGCAGGTTGGACAAACCCCTCATCAGGAACCCTCACCCCATTAAGGTAGGACCATCCTGGGTGAGGGTCTGATGGCTGTTTGCAGGCTGGCCACAGCTCCCAGCCACCCAAGCTCCCAGTGAGGCTAGCTGGAAGCAGGTATCTGGGGTTTATTTATCTTTTATAACTTAAACTTTGTTGCCTTGAGCAGAGGCCCCAGACTGCCTAGACAGGCAGCTTCCTCCATTGCCAGGGCAATGAAGCCTCCTGTTTGCTCTAGCTCTGTGGCTGCCGGCCACCATTTTGGTTGGGATAATTTGCATATGGTCACGCTGATTGGCTGGTGGGCATGGCTTGGGATGTAGTGGAGTTTCACAATTAGCATATTATTCTTTTGTTAGATTAGATAGAGGCCCACTTCATGGGTGGAGACCAAGCTACCTGCCCTGATGGGGGCCCAAGATTGGGGTGAGGGTCCCCACTGGGAGGCAGGGCTGGAAAGGCCAAGGGGCCTTGGGTGGTTTGCAGGCCAGCCATGCCCCAAGTCAGGCTAGGGTCCCCGCTGGCGGGTGGGGCCATCCAGGGCCAGGGGCGGCATTTATTCTGGTGTCTGATTGTTCTGGATGTTCCACCATTTCAGTCACTGGGCTTTTATTATATAAGATACTTACAGTTTGGGCCAAATTTTAAATATTGAACAAACTCAAAAATAGAAATAATAAATGACCCTGGTAATCTGTTAGACCTTTGACTATAACTTAAGGAATTTCTTTCATTATACACACATTTCTAGATGGTTATAAAAAAAAATCTCCAAGTATTTTAAAATAATAAAAGGGACATGCTTTCTGCTTGCAACTCTTAAAAAGAATCTCAGGTGGAGAAAGAAAATATCCAAGGAATTGGTAAAAAAAAAAAAATACGAAAACCAAATAAACATTTGAAGTTTATGTGTAATCAGGTTCTTCAAAGTTATCTTATATATTGCTGTTAAATACTGGCTCCATCAATAAAGGTGTATCCAGTAATGGCAATAAAAACATCATAGAAGTTGGTAATGTTATATTATTAACTACTCAATTTATATTATAAACTATTAAAATTGTAATACCATGAGGAAGAATTGACAAAATGGTCACTTTCATATATACTGTAAATTTACTTGCAATAAGTACAGTGCTTTGGAAATTCATTTAGGTTAAATACAATTAATCATGTTATTATTAATATTATTTAATCTGTTAATTATGCTTTGGAAAACCTTTAAAAAGGGGCAACGCTACATGTTTATTAAGTGTAAAATTATGCCAAAGGACTTAATCTCGGTTTTATGTGTCATAGTAAATATTGAGAAACAATTTGAATATTCAACAACAGGTAAGTAGGTAAGTAACCTACTGAACATTCAATGTTGCATTTCACAATTATTGTAACTAATACTTTTAAAGGTGTCAAATATAAATTATATATAAAATGGGGTGTGATTTTTAACTATGTAAAAAGATGCTAAATTGATAGGTACACTATCAATGATTATTTTAGGGTAGTTTATGAATAAAAATTTTCCTTCTTTCTTTTACTTACTAAATTTCCTTTATCGTGTACATAATATTTTCACATCTAAACATGGTTTAGTGGAGAAAACGTGCATTTGTTTGCCATGTTAAATGGTGCTTAATAATGCATGTTTAAAACAGTTTCATCATTTACTAGAAACGTTGGCATTTGAATAACTTTCTCTTACGTAAACAAAGAACTATCATGGTGTAGGTATTTTTCTTTGTCTTATTTTGGTCATCAATTCACTTGAAAGTTTCATTAGGGTACTTTACCTCCAGGCAAGAGTGAATGCAATGAATATTACTCAAATTAAAATCAATGCAGTTCCACAGAGAAACTTTATAACAGATATTATCTAGTGTGCTTATAAGACATTTTTGCTTTTCTCTCAACAGTATGTTCTAGGTTAACCCAATCTCTTATGATACAGGTAGAAGATGAAAAATGAACACTCCCAGTTACTAAATATATAAATACATGGGTAACATGAATTGATCTAGTAACTACATAGATTTTTAAAATTTCCCTACCTTTGTACCAAATAATTTTGTAAATTGGAACCTCTTAGCTTATTCTTTTTAAAAATACTTATATCTTTATTGATTTCAGAGAAGAAGAAAGAGGGAGAGAGAGATAGAAACATCAATGATGAGAGAGAATCATTGATCAGCAGCCTCCTGCATACCTCTTTTTGGGAACTGAGCCCACAACCCGGGCATGTGCCTTGACCAGGAATCGAATGATGACCTCCTGGTTCATAGGTTGACATCCAACCACTGAGTCATACCAGCTGGGCAAAATAATTCTATTTCTAAATATCCATCTCTGTGAGGTTGGATTTTCTTCATATACATAAACTAAAATAACATACTACAACAGAAGGATGACAGAAGTAGCTATAAGACTATCTCTCTAAAAAAAAAAAAAGAATATCTCTGTTAAAGATAAATTTTAAAGGGATTTGTCAAAGTATAAACAATCTCACTCTTCTCACAAAATCTTGATTCCTGATCATTATTTTTTAAATGTTATTTATATGAACATAACAATTTTTTCATTATTTTCAAGTAAATTAATTTAAAAAAAAATAAATTTCACACAGAATATAACACATAATACAAAACTGAGGACAAACAGAAAATTACCCAAGTTAAACATGCAAGCTCTAATTTTCTAATCTTTCCCCATATTATCTGGTAGATATTAAGTCTTTCATAAATTTGTATTGAGTAAATGTTGAATGAAATTGCATCTTATTTTACCAGTACTTTCCAAAAACAAAATAAAACATGGAAATAATACAAAAGAAGAAACAGAACAGCCAAGGACAATGTATTAAAATAGACTTGGGGCTTCAAATTTTCAAAGTCTAAACATAATGTGAAAGCATGGGATCAACGTTTTAATAGGATTTCACTTGTTTGATAATCAGATAACATTTTTTGTTAAAATTATAGTCATAAATTTAGAAAAAGAATAATTGCACATTATCTTAACTCTTCCTTATTCATTCTATCCTCCCAAAAACGAAATCAGATTATACTTACTTTTTTTACATCTACTGTCAGTGTACCTATGTTTTAGGCCAAGACACACTTAGAAAATTTAATCAATGAAGTAATGAAATGCCAAAATTCATATCACAAATGTAACAATATAGGAATGGTGCACATTTAAAAAAATATGAAGAAGCTGTTATTAGTCAGTTATTAGCTGCTGAATTCTTTTTTAAAACTAACCTTAAATATCAGTGGATTAATACAAGCATATGTCTCATGCATGAAATGTTGTTAGTTCATTGGCTCTTTGACTAGTAGTAATTCAGTAATCCAGAGTCCTTAAGTCTTGTGTTGGTAGTGTACCCTCAGGCTATAGAATCCTATGCTGATCTTCTGCATCCAATTGAGAGACAAGAGATAAAAATGAGAATGTAGAATTTCTGGTATACCTAGGGCTGTAAATGGTGTTCGCTGCTTCTGCCAATATTCCCCGGGTCATTAGTCACAATCTCTTCCTACCAATGCAAGGACAGCTGGGAAAAGGAAATAGTTATGGTGATTATATGGCCTTTATTTATTTATTTTGCCACAAATGGTTTTATAAAATTTGAGGCTAAATAAAGGATTATTTCAAAAGCCCAAAAATGTCATGGTGAAAAGAGAATGCAGGGTTGAAAAGGGCACACATTGCAGATCAAGCAGTAGATATGGCTGCGAGCTAATGATTATTATTTCTTTTAAAGTTTTCCATACAAACTTTCCTTTAAGAATAGCTTATTTCAAGATGCTCTTATGGTTTTCAACTCAAGCAAACATAGGTTCTTAGCAGAAAATTTACATCTGTATTCAAAGAAAAAAGCAACAGAATAAAATGTGTTTTCAATATGTAGTTTGCGCACCCTAGCCGGTTTGGCACAGTGGATGGAGTGTCGGCCTGCGGACTCAAAGGTCCCAGGTTTTCGATTCCGGTCAAGGGCATATACTTGGTTGCGTTCACATCCCCAGTGGGAGAGTGTGCAGGAGGCAGCTGATTGATGTTTCTCTCTCATCGATGTTTCTAACTCTCTATCCCTCTCTCTTATTCTCTGTAAAAAAATCAATTATATATATATATATTACCAACAAAATTATGTGGATTCATTTTATGATCAAAATACCTTGATACCAAAAGGTTATGCAAACATGCCTGTCAACCACCTGGAGATTTTGAATCCATTAAATGTTTTGGGTCATCAACTTATATATCAAGGTCACAGCCATCACTTTCACTTTCCATGGTAATGAAATATTGTAACCATTATGAGTTATTAGTGCTTCAAGGATTATTGAGCAGTAGATCAATGATGACATGACTTTGCCTTAAAGTTCATCTTAGGAATTCTACAGCTTTGCAAAAATCATCCAAAAATTTCAGCACATTAACATTTCTAGGAAGTATTCTTTCTAGACGTTGTGGGTAAATTGGAAAAATAATTCACTTTGATCTAAAAGAAGCAAAGTTTAAAAATATATTTCACAATTAGAGTTATAGAAGTTATAGGAGAATATAATTCCATGCTGTTACTTAAGAAAAAAAATATTAGAAGATATTACAACATAGCCTTAAAAGTTTATATGACATGTAGAAGTTAAAGATGTGGTTAAACTATAGCCAAATTATCTCATAACTGGAGGCATGGTGCACAGAATCCATGCACTGGGGAGGGTGTCCCTCAGCCCAACATGCACCCTCTCCAATCTGGGAACCCTCATGGGATGTCCGACTGCCAGTTTAGGCCTGATCCTTGTGGTATCAGGCTAAACTGGGAGTCAGACATCCCTCTCACAATCTGGGACTGCTGGCTCCTAACCACTAGACTTGCTGCCTGCCTCATTACCCTTAACCACTTCTGCTTGCCATCCTGATCACCCCCTAACCACTCCTCTGCCAGCCTGATAGCCCCCAACTGCCCTCACCTGCCGGCCCAATGGCCCCCAAATTCCCTCCCCTACAGGCCCAATCGCCCACAACTGCCCTCCCCTGCCAGCTTAATGACCTCCAACTGCCCTCCTCTGGTGCCTGGTCTCTCTCAACTGCCCTCCCCCACAGGCCCAGTCTCTGCCAACTGCCCTCTCCTGAAGGCCTGGTTGCCCCCAACTGCCCTCCCTTGCTGGCCTGATGTTTGAAAATGTAGTAAACTCTTCTAAATAATATAAAAGTTTAAAAATAATAGTGTTGGATATTTTTAGGATACTAATTGACAGGAGATCATCTAAACCTTCATATACACAAAATCACAAGTCATCTTTATTTGTCAGGGAATGATAAGATGGTTGTTACCTTTCTTGTTCTTGCTCATTCAAATTTATAAGCCATTACTTATGCCACTGGACTTCTTGATAAAGATACCAGGGCGCTTGGGTAGATGAGAGCAGAGAGTTTCAGATCACCTTCTGACTCCTTTATTTTTATTTATTCATTCATTTAACAAATGTTTACCCCATATGCATAATCAAGTTCTTGGGATACATCAGTGAAAAAGTGTAAATATTCCTATTCTTAGGGCACATATATTCCAGCACATATGAAATAATAAAAATAACAAGTCAACTCTACAATATATTAGTGTTTAAGTGCTATAAAATATATGAGCAAGACTAGCTATATGTGGATGAATAGGAGGTTCTGTAATAAAACTGACAAGTCCAGTAACAGAAAGTAACCTCACAAGGTGATGTGCCCTAAAATTCCTAACCAGGAAGGTCATGATGATAGTCACTGTCCAGGAAAATAACTTCTTTAGTAAAAGGTTTATCTATTATTTTTGTGCATCTAGGTTAACACACTTCTGAAATGCCAGAGTAATCCTCTTTTCCAGACTTCTTAGGGGTGTAACTACCCTCAAGCTAGCACATAATTTTGTTAAGTATACTGTAATCCAATCCCTACCTTACTTTTTCCACCTTTATACAATCTTCCTTACATTTTCTTCTTAAATTCTAAATACATTAAAAAGAAAAAAAAATCCTGCAGACTCTCATTCTAAGAAGCATTTTTCTCAGCCTATTGAGATCTTGCTTGCAGGGGTATCCCCTCTGTTTGGCTCTAATAAACTCTTACAAAAACTTTATATAGGTTTGGACATTCCTAAGTTGATACATTCTAAAAAGAATCAAGAATATATGCGATAAAAACCACAGTTTCAAGGTTAAATAGGATAGGAAAGAAAGAGGCTTTGCCTTGGAGGTGAAATCTGAACAATCACTTGAATATTCTAAAGAAATTAGCCATGTGGCCATCTGGGGAAGAGCACTGCGGGAAGTCTGCAGTGCAAAAGCCTTGCAATGGTTCAAGATGTGATAAGGAGACCGATGTGACTAGAGTGTAGGCGAAGAGAAAAGGAAGGAGAAAACCAACAGTTGAAGATATCAGAAACATGACTTGGTTAGTTAGGGAAACCAGGGAGTGAAGATAATTATTCAGGTATAATTTTAAGATCTCTGAATAAAAAGATGATGCTTTGAGTGGAGAGGGGATGAGATATGACTTACATTTTGCTGAGAATAGAATGTAATGACCAAGGGTAGAAGCAGGATTAGTAGTTGGAAGGCTATTTTACAATGCAGCCAAGTGATGATGATGGATTGCACCAAATTCTCAACACTGGATGGGATGAGAAGTGGTCAAGTTCTGGATGTGCATTGAAATCAGAAGCAATAGGTTTGGACATGGGGTATGAGAGAAAGAGAGAAAGAGAGAGAGAGAGAGAGAGAGAGAGAGAGAGAGAGAGAGAGAGAGACATCAATGATGAGAGAGAATCATTGATCGGCTGTCTCCTGCATGCTCCCTACTAGGGATTGAGCCCACAACCTGGGCATATGCCCTTGACCAAAATCAAACCCGGGACCCTTCAGTCCACAGGCTGACTGACACGCTATGACTGAACCAAACAGGCTAGTGCAATACCAAGTTTTTATTGTGAGTAAGGATAGAGAACTGGTAAAATATGAGGGCTATTGTCTAAGTATACCTGGGGAAGGATGGTCAGGATCTTGATTTATTGGTATTTTGAATTAAAGATACTAAAAGGCATTGGTACCATATATATCATCCTAGATTTAATGAGATAAGTTTGGGCAAGATGTATACATTTAAGAGTTGCTGGCTTGCCTGGCCAGTCTGGCTCAGTGGTTGAGCATCAGTCAACCCATGAACCAGGAGGTCATGATTTAATTCCAGGTCAGGGCACATGTGTGGTTTACAGGATGGATCCCCAGTAGAGTGTGTGCAGGAGGCAGCAGATTAATGATTCTCTCTCATCATTGATCTATCCCTCTCTCCTCTCCCTTTCTCTCTCTGAAATTTAAAAAAAAAAAAAAAAGAACAATGGTGCTAACTTCCAGGTGATGTTTGAGATTCCTGTACATTCACGTATGTAGGGTGCCTAGCTCAGCACCTGGTTCATAATAATTAATATTGAGTTATAAAAAAAAGAAAGAGTTGCTGGCTTAAAAGTCATGGGAAGTGGTACACTCACCAAGAGAGTGAAAGCACTAACAGAGGGGAAAAAAGTGATGGAGCCTTGGCACTTACCAGCATTTAAAAGCCAGTGAGAAAGGAAATAACTAGAAAAAGGGACAAAAAAGAATGACCAATGAGATTGAAGGAGTATGTGAAGTATTAGAAGCCAAGTAGGCAAACTCTTCCAGGCGGGCCTGGTGTCCCCCGTCAAGCCCTGCTGGGCAGGGGGCACAGCCTAAGATCTCCCATCAAGCACCACCAAGTGTGAGATGCACTCTGAGGTCCTCTTTCAAGCCCCACCAAGCAGAAGGCATGGCCTGAAGTCCCCTAGGCTAGTGCTGGGGTGGGGGCCATGGCCGGAAGTTCCCCATCCAGCCCTGCCAGGCAGGGGGAACAATCTGAGGCTCCCCAGCCTGGCACCAGGGTAGGGAGCATGGCCTGAGATCCCCTGGTTTGGTGCCAGGGTAAAGGATGTGGCCTGAGGTACTCTGTCAAGCTCTACCAGGTGAGGAGCACAGCTTCAGGTCTCCTGCCCTGACCCAGTGCCATGCAGCCTCAAGTCCCTGCTGATTGCTCATTAAGGCTCATTACAGGAACTGGGCCTCTGCTGTGGGTGCAGCCATCTTGTGTTATGGAATCCCTACCTCCCCTGTAGGTGCAGCCATCTTGTTATGGTCCAACAGTCGATTTGCATATCCCTCTTTATTAGATAGGATTGTATTCTTTTCTATACATACAACTGTAAACCTACTTGTGCCCCACCCTGAATAGATGAATACAATCTGGCTCTACTACCTTGTCTTCACATTACATTTACAATGCTTGTTTTCATGGGAAAAAATAAAACAGTGGCATTTAGAACATTTTGAAAACTATATGAACATCTCAATAGACACAGAAAAGACATGTGATGGACTTCAACATCTAAACATCCATTCATGAATAATCTAGAAAGTGTGAAATTTCTAAAAAATAATTGGTTATAATATTTGAAATAGGTAAAATTTATTATTTGTAAGATTTATTATTTAGTAAGATTGTTTATTTTAAAAAACATATAAACTGAGAAATTGAAGAACACTTTCATATATGATAAATAACATCTATTAAGAAAAATCTACACAATCATATTTAATGATAAAATATTGAGAGTTGGGCCTGGCCAATATGACTCAGTGGTTGAGCATTGGCCCATGAACTAGGAGGTCATGGTTCCATTCCCAATCAGGTCACATGCCCACATTGTGGACTTGATCACCAGTAGATGTATTTTTAAAAAGATATTGAGTCAGTATTGCCACAATAATGCTGCTTAACACCTCCTCCCAAACTTATCAGCTTAAAACAACAGTTATTTACTAGTACATACGTTCAAACATTTGTGGATCATCTAGAGTTTGACTAATCCAAGATGTGCTCAGAAGGGCTTGGTTCCAATCTGAGGTTTTGTCTAGGTTTATTAAATATGACTTATCTTCAAGGACAGTAAGCTGCCTGAGACAGGTTTTTCTCATGATGATGAAAGAAGTATAAGAGGTTGAGCTCCACTGAGAAAGCTCTTTTAAAGCTTTGTTTGTGTCATATCTTTTAGCATTGCATTTGTCCAAACAGTTCATAGGATCAACTCCAACATTAATAGAGCTGGAAAGTATAATCAATCCATAGTGGGGAAATTAAATGTTTGCTTAAAAAACAAAACAAAACACACACACACACACACACACACCCAATCTTTTATATCCATGTCCATAGCCACATTATTTACCAAACCAAAAGGTGGAAACAACTCAAGTATCCATCAATAGATGAATTAGTTAAACAAAATATGGTACATACATACAATGGAATATTATTCAACCTTTATAAAGAAGGGAATTATCACACATGATAAAACATGCATGACCTTGAGGACATTATGCTAAGTGAAATAAACTGGTCACAAAAACACAAATGCTATGTGAAGTAGCTAGAGTTTATAAGTAGATCAAATTCATAGAGGCAAAGTAGAATGGTGGCTGCCAGGAACTGAAGTCAAGGGGCAATGGAGAGTTATTGTTTAATAGGTACAGAGTTTCTGTTTTGCAAGATGAAGAGTTATGGAGATTGATGGTGGTGATGGTTGTACAGCAATGTAAATGTACTATATACCAGTAAACAATACACTTTAAAAACAGTTAAGATGGTAAATTTTATGTTTTGCATATCTTACTACAATTAAAAAACAATCACAACACATCTGCACTATGTCTCTCCAACATTGTACTACATACAGTTCTATGACTAGGCAAATAGGCAAGAGAAAAAATTAAAGCCAAACATATAGGAAAGGAAGAAAAAAACAGTTACTGTTAATAGATCATATGATTTGTTTATGTAGAAAGTTCAAAAGAATCTACAGATAAACATTAGAATGAGAATGGATTTTAGAATATTGTTGAGTCAAGGATCAATATACAAAAATTAAATGGATTTCTGCATACTGACCACAAAATAAGATGAAATGGTAAACTATATCATTAAAAAGAGAAAGAGAATCAGTAAATATCAAATATCTAAGAGTATAGTTAATGAAAGATATGTAAGACTTCTGCAAAAAAATATTAAGAGAAAGGTATAAAAGATCTAAATAAAAAAATTATTTTTAAGCCTAATTTTTATAAAAAGGTCAATTGTCCCCAGAATAATTTATAATTCAGTGCAAATTCCTCCTAAAAATGCCATCTTTGCATATATATTTATCTTCATACATTTGTATGGAAATGGACAATCTGATTCTGAAGTTCATATAGAAATGCAAAACACCATGAAGAGAAAAATACTCTTGAATAAGAACAAGGGAAATACACCATATCATACATCAAAATTCATTATGAAAGTACAATTAAGACTGTGGTATAGCCAAGAATATACATAAATAAACAGAACAAAATGGAATAGAGCATTCAGAAAAAGACCCAAATCCATATGTACTCTTCATCTATACTAATAAAAGCCTAGGTGGACTTTGCTCCTTCATATCATCACAAGATGGCCACTCCCACATTGTCACATAATGGCCAGCAGGAGAGGGCAGTTGTGGGCAATCAGGCCAACAGGGGAGGGCAGCTGTGGGTGATCAGGCCAGCAGAGGAGGGCAGTTGGGGGTGATCAGGCCAGCAGGGAGGGGAGTTGGAGGTTATCAGGCTAGTAGGGGAGCAGTTAGGTGTCAATCAGGCCAGCAGGGGAGCGGTTAAAGGGTGATCAGGCTGGCAGACAGATGCAATTAGGGGCAATCAGGCAACATACAGGCGAGTGGTTGGGAGCCAGCATTCCTAGATTGTGAGAGGGATGTCCAACTGCTGGTTTAGGGATCGGGCCTAAACTGGCAGTCAGATATTCCCTGAGGGGTCCCAGATTGGAGAAGGTATAGGTTGGGCTGAGGGACGCCCCCTCCCCCAGTGTACAAATTTCATGCACCGGGCCTGTAGTCTATAATAATAGGGGCACTACAGAGAAGTGGGAGAAGTGCAGTATTTTCAATAAGTGGTTCTTGATTAATTTGAGAAACATATAAGAAAAATAAAACTTTACTGCTACTTTACACCACTCAAAAAACAATTCCAGGTAGATTGCAGATTTATATGTAAAAGGTAAAACACAGGTTTTAGGAGTTAACACTAGAGAATATCTTCATGTCTTAGAATAGGAAAAGGTATCTTAATCAAGATACAAGAAGCATAAACCTAAGGAAAATATTAATAAATTAGAATAAATTAAAAACATAATGTCTTGTGACTGAAGTCTTTATTAGGAGAATGAAAAGGCAAGGAAATAGTTTTTTTAGAATACAAATAACTAGCAAAGGGATTATATAAAAAATGTATAGCAAATTCCTTCAAAACAATATGGAAAAGAAAGAAAACCCAATAGAAAAATTGATAAGAAAAGTGAATATCTAATCTAATAAAAGAGTAATATACAAATTAACCCTCACTCTGTTACACCCACAAGCCATGCCCACCAACCAATCAGGAGCTAATATGCAAATTAGCTCAACTAAGATAGCTGGAGCTGCCCTGGGACATGGAGAAAGCCAGGGCCCTGTGGGTCCTGAGCTCTACCCAAGGCTACAAAGTTTCAATTATAGAAGATAAACAAACCCTAGATAGCTGCTTCCAGCCAGGCACCCCAGTAGGGACCTGAACCCTGAAGGGGTTGTGAGCAGCCTGAAAACGGCCCACAGACCCTCACCCAGGCTGCCCAGGCACCCCAGTAGGGACCCAAACCCTGAAAGGGTTGTGGGGAGCCTGAAAATGGCCCTCAAACTCTCACCCAGGCTGGCCACACCTCCATGGGGTGAGGGTCCTCACTGGGGGGCTTGGCAAGCTTGCAAACAGCCATCAGCGCCTCACCCAGGCTGGCCAGGCACTCCAGCAAGTGGACATCCCCCGAGGGGTCCCAGACTGTGAGAGGGCACAAGCCGGGCTGAGGGACTTCCCCGAATGCACAACTTTTTGTGCGCTGGGCCCCTAGTACAATTTATAAAACAGAATGAACAAGAGGCCACAAATTATATGAAAAGGTCTTCAACTCCTAAGTTACAAAGTCCATTCTGATCAACCAATAGCAATATAGTTTAGGGATGGACAAATTCATGAGACACAACAAGCTTAACTCAGCACCAAAACTTCAAGAAGACACAGGTCAGCAACACAACAGACACAGTAAAAGAGGTTTATAACTCCAAGGTCAAATTTTGAGGTCATACTCACCCTTTGATTTGTATGAAGGAAAAGGAAAAGAACATCTAGGCTTGGACTGCCTAACGCTATTCATTGCTATCCCTATAGCTTCATCAGGAATATATGATTGACTGCTATTTTCCAGTTCATCTGTATTTCATTAATTACCTATCACTTGCTGATACTAGATTGTTCAGTGAACAATTTCAATAATGAGATACAGGCAATTGGATTAGAATATGATATTTATATTGGATACTACACACTCCTGTAAACTCACTGAATTCATGTTGCAAGGAGGACTCAAGGAACAGGCAAATATTTGCCTTAACCTTGAGACGAGAGGGAAAGACTGTCAACAACTGTCTCATTAGTCATTAGAAAATGTAATTTAAAACTACAATAAGATATTGTTACACACACTTTAGAAAAGGCTATTTAAAAGTATTGAAGAGTATACGGAACAAGAACTCTCAAACTACCAGTGGGAATTGAAATTTGTACAAACATTTTGGAAAACTGTCAGTGTTGAGTAAAGTTGAGCACAAACATTGCCTATGATACTTCGTTTCCACTTATAAAATACATTATCCAATCAAAATTCATACTCAAGTGCATCAGTGTGTATGGGAAATGATACTGTCGTGGCAAAATTGGAATCGAGCGGCTGAAAAACAAACAAAAAAACACTGGCAATCAGACTAGAGAGGCATCCTGTTACTTCCACGCTCATGGTTAAAATCTGAAGTTGTTTGGGGAGACTCCTTCACAGAAATTGGTTTCTTCGGTGATCATTTCAGTGTCTGAAGACAGAGAACCATTGACTGAAGTCTCTACTTACTGCTAGATAATCAGTAACTTGCTGAAGAAAAGGGAAATAAAGTTTTTCCTTCTTTGTTCCCTTCCTTCTTTGATAGAAATTCTGTTTTTGCATTTGTTAGAAAAAAACATTCTCTTATTGTTTCTTTTTTGTATACAAGCAAATAACATATAAATAACCAATCATGTTTGAGTAATTTACTGATATAAAACAATAGGCACGTACAGGAGGCAAACTGAACAGTGTATTAGAAGTTAGGAAAGATTTTTTTATGGGAAGGGATAAGAATTTAAAATTGGGAAGGGTCACATAGGAGTCCTGGTGGTGGTAGCAATATTTTATTATTGTTTACCTGAGTAAAGATTCCAATGTGGCCATGTAGTGATAACTTATTAAATTCTAAATACTTTTCTATCTGTATATCAAACTATAATTGAAAAAAATTACTAAGAAAAAAAAAGTATTTTAAGAGACCAAAGAACTTTGTGGATATATTCATCCAGGAATCTTAGAATGTTCAAGAACTCAAAAGTTTTTATTTTTTCAAAATGTGTTTCCTACATATTTCCTTCTTGCTAAAGAAAATTACCATATTTACTAAGTAAGTAAATTTTGGCATGCCTAATTCTAATATTAAAAGGAGACATTGACTACAAAAAGTATACTTTTAAAAACGTTTTTAAAACAACTGGAAAAAAACACACTCTAAATAAAACACAAAACAGTAAAGCTGTGAGGTGAATGTCAAATAATTGAATATGAAGAAATAGAAATAAAGAAAAAAGTATTTGTCTAATACTTGAACATTATTAAAATGCCAAAAAAAATCATGCAATGTTAATAATAATCTAGTCATTCCATTCCATTCTATATTTTAGATACACATTTTCTGATATAGAGGAAATATCCATTATCTGCATGCCTAGTTTAATTGTTTTTTCATTACAAGTCCTTCACTTGTACAGAAAACTTGATTCCACAATAATATGGCTCAATGGTGTAATGAAATGCTATTACAACCCTACAGGGGTTATATCACAATTTCTAGGTTTCGCTACAGATGAAAATACTTTATAACAAATCCCTTAATGGGCATAAAGTATAATATATATTTCTTTTAGTAATTGTCAGTTAATGACTTTCTCACTAACTTAACACATAAATAGCCATGCTTTATACATGAGAAATTTTTCTTTAAGATTTTTACAATACTGTTTCACAGCTAATAAAATATTTAATAATAATTCCTAATATAGTTTTACAATGCTAAGGGTTAACACATTAAAAGAAAATATTGACTTCTTTAAAATCCTGAAATAAAATAAAAGAACATTCTAGGAACATAAATGTATACATTATAACACCTATGGGTATAAATGTTTTCATACTATGTTTTTCAGATAGCTATGCAAGGAAGTAATGAATAGATAAATTTTTTCATGTCACGTTTTCCAGAAAACTTGGCACAAAATGGTTTTCCCACTTTTATGTGCTTAAGAATCATTTGATGCTGCTTGTTGCAACAGAGTCTTATTCTCTGCATGCAGAAATTCTCATTCAGTTAACTAGCAAGTAGATCTAAAAATGTCATTTAACAAGAAGCATAGGTGACTGTGAATCATATTTTGAGAAACACTCTTCAAAGGGTTCAACCTGTATTTACAAAGTAATATTGTTTCTTTAAGATAAAATCCTAAAAGCCAGCAGAAAACCTGAATTTCTATTAGCATTTAGAAGAATTGAAAATTCTTTGTTATTTGGTAAGATTCTGAATCTGTAAAACCAAATTAGAATTTGTTCATCATCACATATCCCTAATAAAATAGATTTAAATAATCACATGCAAGTAAAAATGCAGCTTATAAGAAAAATAAAGATTTTTCAAAAGTAAAAAGTAAATAAAACTATTATAAATGGGATGTTCCATTTTTTTTTTAATTTTCTGTTTGGTTAACTCTTCGGCTCGAGTAACATGTAATTGACTTAGAAATATAGAAAGAGCTTTATTCCGAGTTCTTCATTAGTTTTCTCTGTGACTCTAGGAGATTCCTTACACTTGCTCTATCAGGTTATTCTTACAAAATGAAAACACAAACCTGTTTCACTTGGAAGCTAAAGAGAAGAGTAAAAATAAACCAACTTAATGCAGGGACCCAGGGGAACATCAAAAGGAACAGGGGGAAATGATACAACCCCATAAATATCCCATCCAGGGGAATCACATTTTACACGAGTTAAATGTTTTAAAATCAGTTCTGAATTTCTGTTATATATAATCAAGTTGCCATGAGTAATCCTTTGGACCGCCCATAAAATTTTGTAAGATAAAGTTCATTATATTTCAATAATGCTACCAAAGCTAGCTTTTCCTCAAATAATGGATAGACAGATGTTTTGTCAGCTGGCAACAGATGGAAGTTTTGACTGGCACTTAAAATCATTAGCATCTCAATCATGAATCCTCAAACATTAAAACTACATTCATGCTACAAGATACTTACATTTCGAGGGACCCTCTGACACTGATACTTTCCTCAGCCAACCCAGCCACCCCTTCCCCAGACCCAACAGCAAAAATCCCACTTTCTGTCTTAGATTCACCTTGGGGAACAAGTGCTTGAATATAACAGCAGGCAGAATTTCTTTCATTTTGAAATCATTCTTCCCCTCTTCACTTTTTTCTGTCCCACCAAGAACACATTGTTTATTATGAAATTTAAAGAACATAAATGTAACTTCATACTACACTGTGGACATTGAGAGTGAGGCATGCAAAAAACAAGTTTTCAAGGGCAAATTTGGAATGAAAGCTATAGAAATAATGAAATACAAGATAGTGTTCAATGGTTGAGCATTATGTTAATACTAGGAGCCTGGTGCACAAAAATTTGTGCACTTGGGGGGTTCCTCAGCCCCACCTGTGCCCTCTTGCAGTCTGGGACCCCTCGGGGGATGTCCACCTGCTGGCGTGCCTGGCCAGCCTGGGTGAGGGGCTGAGGGCCATTTTCAGGCTGCCCACAGTCCCTTCAGGGTTCAGGTCTCTACTGGGGTACCTGGGAAGCCTGGGTGAGGGACTGAATGCAGTTTTCAGGCTGCCTACAGTCCCTTCAGGGTTCAGGTCTCTACTGGGGTACCTGGGAAGCCTGGGTGAGGGACTGAACACAGTTTTCAGGCTGCCCACAGCTCCCATTGACCCAAAGTCCCAGTGAGGCTGGCTGGAATCAGGTTTCTGGGGTTTATTTATCTTCTATAATTGAAACTTTGTTACCTTGAATGAGGCCTAGGCAGGTTACAAAGCCTTCTGTTTGCTTCAGCTCCATGGATTCTATAATTGAAACATTGTTGCCATGAGCAGAGTCTGCCAACCTAGGCAGGCAGTTGCAATGGAAGCCTATTTGCTCTAGCTCCGTGGCTGCTGGCCTCCATTTTAGCTGGGTTAATTTGCATACAGCCACTCTGATTGGCTGGGGGTGGGGCTTGGCTGGTGGGTGTGGCTTAGGTGTCTCAGAGTGACAGTCAACTTGCATATTACTCTTCTATTAGATTAGATTGGAATCTGCTGGGCATTATGCTAATATTCTTGGGGATGTCTAAATATAGCTGCATTCTTTAAATGTCTAAATAGCATATTATTTTTTTCTTTATTTAATAGATAAAGTTATTAATACTAAAACCTTTATAATAATGCACACAAACCTATTTTTTCCAGCCACTTTCCTCCTTCCACTGCACTTTAGTTCCTGTAGCTTTTTGTGTGTGTAATATTTATAATTAAGACATCAAATTTGAATATTCAAATTTTAAGCATAATACCCAGTTTCTAAAAAACACAAAAGAAACAAAAAATAATTTTTAAGATGTTAACTTACTAAAAGAAAATTAGGATACACTTTGTGCAATTTAGGATTAGGGTAAATCACAACTATAATGATTAGTAATTTTATATACCAAGTATCACTAAAAAAATTCAAATAGATATTCAAGGTAAATAATTAGTATACTTGTATCATAGAATGAGGAAGACATTTACTGTTTTTTTTCTGTTTTGTTTGAGATTCAAATTTTTTATTTTGTTTCTGTGTGAATGAAAACAAAAAATATTGTAATGTTTGTGATATTTTTATTTTTATCAGGTTATTCATTTATCTTACATGTATACGGGAGTGGGGAGCAAGATAAAAGATATAAAACAGAAAAAATGTTTTTGATATTTTTTTTCCTTTAAAGGAAATGAAAGTTTTAGATTAACAACTTAGATTCTTGTTCCTGAATTAGCATTTTAAGAGTTATTTTTAAAAATATTTAATTTATTTATTACAGAGAGGAAGGGAGAGGAATAGAGAGTTAGAAACATCAATGAGAAAGAAACATCGATCAGTTGCCTCCTGCACACCCCCCACTGGAGACGTGCCTGCAACCAAGGTACATACCCTTGACCGGAATTGAACCTGGGACCCTTCAGTCTGCAGGCCAACGCTCTAGCCACTGAATCAAACTGGTTAGGGCTTTTTCTTAAAATATATTTTATCGATTTTTTTTTTTACAGAGAGGAAGGGAGAGGGATAGAGAGAAACATTGATCAGAGAGAAACATCAATCAGCTGCCTCCTGCACACTCCCCACTGGGGATATGCCTGCAACCAAGGTGCATGCCCTTGACCAGAATCGAACCTGTGACCCTAGAGTCTGCAGGCCGACACTCCATCCACTGAGCCAAACTGGTCAGGGCAGGAGTTATTTTTGGTTAATAAACCTCTATTAAATTAAAATGTTCTGTACTAGAAATATTAAATATTAATAAAAATGTGTTATTCTCATTTGTCTTTATGCAAAGCATTTTATTTCTCAATTCTGTTAGGGAAACTAGATTTTTTTATTTATTAAAAGTTGTTCATAAGAGTAAAGCAATAAGTTTTGTGTGCTTGGTTTTATCATCTACAGCACTTTGACATTTAGTAAGTGCTATCTCAATTTTTCAACACCAAAATCAAATGAAGAAGTAAGATTAAAGTGCTTCTTAACAATTTTCTTATGCAATTTTTTTTATTTTAAAAAGTTATTAATGAAATTTTAAAATATTAGTTCAGTTAAGAATTTGTATCTATTTTTAAAATTTATTTTTAATTACAATTAGTGTTCAATATTATTTTGTATGTTTCAGGTGCACAATAATTATATACTTTACAAAGTGGTCACCAATGAGTCTAGTGTTTACCTGTCGCTGCACGTAGCTATTACAATGTTAGTGACTATATTTCCTATGTTGAAATTTATATCCCCATGACTATTTTGTAACTACCAACTTGTATTTCTTAATCCCTTCACCATTTTAATCCATCCTAGTTGACCCCCTGCCACTCTGGCAACCATCAGTCTATTCTCCGCATCTATGAGTTTGTTTATATTTTGTTTGTTCATTTATTGTAGTCTTTAGAGTCCACATATAAGGGAATTCATATGCTATGTCTGACTTATTTCACTTTCTGACTTATTTCTCTGTCTGACTTATTTCACTTAGCATGATACTGTCCAGGCCTATCCATGCCATCACAAATGATAAAATTTCTTTCTTTGTTATGATTGAGTAATATTCCATTGTGTTTGTACCACCACTTTTTTTATCTGCTTGTTTATTGATAGGCACTGGGTTGCTTCCATATCTTGGCTAGTGTAAAAAACACTGCAATGAACATACAGGTGCATGTATTTTTTTGAATTAGTGTTTTTGATTTCTTCAGATAAATATCTATTACCCTCGGCTATGATCAGTCAGAGCTTGGGCCTGGCTAGCCACTTAGGGGGGCAGGATGCACAGAGGGATAGGGGTGTTCCAGGATCCCAATGTGCCTGCGGACTCCAGCCAACTCTTCCTGATGTGCGGGTATGCGTGTCCAGCATTGGGAGGTGGGCTGAGGGCTGTGGCATCTCCCAGCTTTCTGACAGTGGGTCCTGCAGCAGCCCCCTCCCCACTACCCTAGGTAGTCAGGGAGCCCAGGGAGTCTCCCCCATTGTCCAAGATGGTGTGGGCAGGGGAAGGGGAGGTTCTTACAGTGAATGTGACAAAAGTTTGAAAGATGAATGGACAGGGCCCCAGAGCACAGGAAAACTAGCAAGATAATTGAATAGAAAAAAAAAATTCTCCCTTCTTATCCTTATAAGAACCTCAGGCTTGAGCAGGAATGCAGCATGGCCTTTGAGATGAGAGTCCCCCGTTCTCCCAGATCACAGCGCCTGAGTGAAACCTCTTTCCTTTTGTACCAGCACCTGTCTCACCCGTTCGGCTTTCCCTGTGGCAGGCAGCCAGCTCTGCTTCTTCGGTTCTATTCCCAGAAGTGGAATTGCACGGCCATAAGGCCGTTCCATTTTCAGTTTTTTATGGAACTTCCATACTGTTTTCCATTGTGCTACACCAATCTGCATTCTCCTCAACAGTGCATGAGACTTCCTTCATATATAACTTGTAAAAGGCAGATAATTTAATTTCATTCCAAAGTAGGCATAAAATATTTAATTTCTTTTAAAAATTAAAATATATAAAGCCATCAAAAAACTATCTTACATTTATGATCAAACTCTTAGGATTTTTTTACACAGTACTTACTCCCACTGTGAACGAGAGCTATATAAATTCAAAGCCCATAAATCAAGAGTTTACATCAGTGAATGTTACTGGAACCTCGCACACAGTTAGGTTTTTTTCCCCAAACTCCTTTGTAATTAGTGGTTCAGGTCAATCATATGATAAAGCATTGTGTTAAAAAATGTGAGAACAAATAATGGTTACCACTGCTTAAAAGGTACAATAAAAATCTCCCTCATCTGTGCTACCTGACCTTGACTTTCTGAAGATGAAGGTGACCAGAATTATCTCAGAAGCTATGTGTTGAAGCTATCAGAGCTACAAGCAAGAAGGTACCTGGATCCCTGAATTATTGCAAGAACTTTCCAAGAGTCAGAAATAAACTTCTTTTTTCACAAAATAAACTGTTTTGTTGTTTTACTGAAGAACAATTGACAAATATAGTTGTACATATTTAAAGTGCATAATGAGCCATAGCTGGTTTTGCTCAGTAGTTAGAATGTAGGCCTGAAGACTGAAGGGTCCTGGGTTCCATTCTGGTCGGTCAAAGGCATCTACCTCAGTTGCAAGCTCGATCCCCAACCCAAGTTGGGGTGCATGCAGGAGGCAACCAATGGATATGTCTTTTTCACGTTCATGTTTCTCTCTGTGTGTCTCCTCTCCTCCCTACCACAGTTTCTAAAAATCAATGGGGGAAAAAAAAACATCATAGGGTGAGGAGTAACAAAACAAAACAAAGAAGCGGACAATGTGATGATATACATTGTGGGTATAATATATATGTGGAAAGAATATAAATATCAAGGTAATTAACACATCCATCATCATATATAGTTAACTCTGTGTGTGTGTGGTGAGAATGCTTAAGATTTACTCTCAGCAGATTACAAGTCTACAAAATTGTATTATTAACTGTAGTCATCGTGCTTTCTATCAGAGCCTCAGAACTTATTCCTCATTCATCTTACAACTGAAAGTTCATACCCTTTGATGTACATCTCCCCATCGCTCCCTCCTCCCAGTCTCTGGCAACCACCATACTACTTGCTGCTTCTACAAAAGTGGGTTTTCAAAAATACTCGCTGTATAGGTAATACCATTCAGTATTTCTTTTCCTCTGCCTGGCTTATTTCACTTAGCATAATGCACTTCAACTTCATCCATGTTGTTTCAGAATTTCCCTCCTTTTCAGGATTGAATAACATCCTGTTGCACATGTATATACCACATTTTCTTTATCCCTTCATCCTTTGAAGAACACTTCAGTTGTTTCCATATCGTAGCTATTGTGAATGGTGCTGCAATAATCATGGGAGTGCAGATATCTCTTTGAGATACTGATTTTATCTCCTTCAGATATATACCCAGGAATGGGATTGCTGGGTCATATGTTGGTTCTATTTTTATTTTTTAGGGCATTTCCATACTCTTTTCCATGACTGTACCAATTTATATTCTCACCAAAAGTGTTGAGAGGCTCTTTTTTCTCCACTCCTTGCCACATCTCTTGTCTTTGTGATATTAGCCATCCTAACAAATATGAGGTGATATCTCATTGTGATTTTGATTTGCATATCCATGATGATTAGTGATATTGAACAATTTTTCATATACTTATTGGTCATTTTTATGTCTTCTTTGGAAAAATGTCTGTTCAGGTCCTTCACAAATTTTTAAAAAATATATTTTATTGATTTTTCACAGAGAGGAAGGGTGATAGAGAGTTAGAAACACTGATGAGATAGAAACATAGATCAGCTGCTTCCTGCACACTCCTGAGTGGGGATGTGCCCGCAACCAAGGTACATGCCCTTGACCGGAATCGAACCTGGGACCGACGCTCCACAGGCCAACGCTCTATCCACTGAGCCAAACCAGTTAGGGCCCTTCACAATTTTTTAATTAAATTATTTTCTTTTTGCCATTGTATTGTAGTTTATATATATTGGAAATTAAGCCTTTATGAGATATATGGTGTATAAATATTTCTCTCATTCTGCAGGTTGTATTTTAAGCTGATAACAACTTAACTCAATTGCAAAGAAATGTTCTCCCCATTTACTTACCCCGTTATATTTTGTGTTGTTGATGTCACAATTTACATATTATATTATGTATCCATTAACAAAATATTATAGCTATGGTTATTTTTAAATTTTGTCAAGATTGAAACACATATATTCAATCATCTTAAAGTCATCCTCACTTAGATGATCCATGAATACCTTAAACGCAAACTATCCATCTTAGGAAGGCGTTAGTCAGAAGTGGGTAGTATTCTGACACCTATTAATGTTCTCAGTGTTCTGGAGCTATACCTACGTTAGTATAGAACAATATTATAGTTCCTCAGTCATCTCATGTTCCTTATCTATTAGCTTGAACAAGTCAGTGACAATTATACTCTCCAATAGCTATGTTGTCTTTGAATAACTGACATTTCTCTCCAGTTGCCATGTAACATCGAATATTGTTGGTGTGGTAGAAAAACCCAAACACCAATATATCTATCACAGTTAGCATTTATTCACTTTTTAGAGTTTAATGATGTTTTCTGAAGGTCATATGAAGATAAGATCTACCAAAAAGAAAATGGGAATAAAATCCAAGGACAAAAGTCAAAGAATTATCTTTTCCCTCTTGTTAATACACTAGAGGCCCGATGCATGAAAATTCATGCAAAACTAGACCTTCATCCCCCAGCTGCTGTCACCAGCTTCCCTCTGGCACT
>PVJC01026764.1:0-23763 GCA_004026665.1 Murina feae
GCTTCTCATAAATACAAATTGCCTTCTCAGTCCTCATTAGAATAGCATTTGAGCTTCTGCTTAATCAGTGCATATTGAATAGGGATTCTTAATAATCTTAATAAACACTTGTTGCCTCTTGCTTTGAAAGATCTTTTATTTTTTAGTTTAACAATAAGGAAGGCCTTTTTTTCATAGGTAACTGAAGATGTCAATTGTACTCATCACTCAGTGAATAAAGGGAAATTATCTTTTAAAGGGCATATAGATCTTAAAACAACTTATTTAAGACAAAGCCAATAGGCACAACCTCTTTGTTACATTTGCCTTTCATGAGAAATAAATGTGATTCATAGACTTATGTAAGAAAGATAGGCAGGATGTTTTGTTTTATTGTTTCCTGTTTTGATTTTGTTTTTATCCAGAGCTATTCTATAAAGGTATATGTTCATAAGTTCTAGAATAATTATGGACATTTTGGCAAGCTAATTCAGACCTAGAAAGATTGCTGGATATGGATAGAAAACATGACTTTTGGTATGTGTTGAAAGGTAGACTTGATTTATTTTTTAAAAATGCAGAGAAATAAAAATGAAGAAAATATTCTGACTGAATAATTCTGGTATTATGAAATAAGTTTTGAATAAGGAACAAAATATAAGTTAAGATAACTACATTCAATGGTGGCAAATGTCATTGTCATTGCTATTTTGTCAGTTATTCATTAGGCATTCCTTTTAAAAGAAATTCTGTTTCTCTTACGTTTTAATAAGAAAAAAATTAAGACTCATTACTTTATCTCAGAAGTTTGCACATTATATGACATAATGTAATTTATGTATATTATAAGTTGTATTATAAGCGTATTATATATTATGTGTAATATTGTTATATAAATACTAGGAGCCCAGTGCACAAAAATTTGTGCACTCAGCGGGGGAGTCCCTCAGCCTGGCCTGTGCCCTCTCGCAGTCTGGGATCTCTCGGGGGATGTCCACCTGCTGGCATGCCTGGCCAGCCAGGGTGAGGGGCTGATGGCTGTTGGCAGGCTGGCCAAGCCCCCCCAGGGGGAATCCTCACCCCATGGGGGTATGGCCAGCCTGAGTGAGGGTCTGAGGGCCGTTTTCAGGCTGGCTACAGCCTCTTCAGGGTTCAGGTCCCTACTGGGGTGCCTGGCCAGCCTGGGTGAGAGGCTGAGGGCCATTTTCAGGCTGCCCACAGTCCCTTCAGGGTTCAGGTCCCTACTGAGGTACCTGGCCAGCCTGGGTGAGGAGCTGAGGGCCATTTTCAGGCTGCCCACAGTGCCCATTGACCCAATGTCCCAGCAAGGCTGGCTGGAATCAGGTTTCTGGGGTTTATTTATCTTCTATAATTGAAATGTTGTTGCCTTGAGTGGAGGCCTAGGCAGGCAATGAAGCCTCCTATCTGCTTCAGCTCTGTGGCTTCTATAATTGAAACATTGTTGCCTTTAGCAGAGGCCCAGCTGGCTGAGGTAGGCAGTTTCCTCCATCGCTGGTGCAACAGAAGCCTCCTGTTTGCTCTAGCTTCGTGGCTGCTGGCTGCCATCTTGGCTGGGTTAATTTGCATATAGCCACTCTGGTTGGCTGATGGGCATGGCTTGGCTGGTGGGTGTGGCTTATGTGTAATGGAGTGAGGGTCTATTTCATATTACTCTTTTATTAGATTAGATACTATCCTATCTAATAAAAGAGTAATATTCAAATTAGGTGTAACTCCATCACAAAGATGGCCATGCCCATAGCCATAATATGGCAGCGCCCATAGCAACATCCTTCTACCTAATGTCCATATAATAAAAGGGTTATATGCAAATTGACCCTAACAGCAGAACCAATAAGAATGACTGGTTCTGCTATAACACACACTGACAACCAGGGAGCAGATGCTCAGTGCAGGAGCTGCCCCTGGTGTCAGTGCACTCCCACAGGAGGAGCTCTGATCAGCCACAAGCCAGGCTGCCAGCTGCCAGTACAGTGTTGGTGGTGGGAGCCTTTCCCGCCTCCTCAGCAGTGCTAATGATGTCTGACTGCAGCTTAGGCCTGCTCCCTGCTGGCAAGTGGACATCCCCCTAGGGCTCCCAGGCTGCCAGAGAATGTCTGACTGCCAGTTTAGGCCCAATCCCCCAGGGAGCAGGCCTAAGCCAGCAGGTGACTATCCCCCAAGGCGCCTCAGACTGCAAGAGGGCACAGGCTGGGCTGAGGGACCCCCCTGAATGCACAAATTTTTGTGTACCTGGCCTCTAGTAATATACAATATAATAAATATAATATAATATTAATATACTAGGAGCCCGGTGCACAAAAATTTGTGCACTTGGGGCGTGGGGGTTCCTCAGCCCGACCTGTGCCCTCTTGCAGTCTGGGACACCTCGGGGGGGGGGGGGATGGCCACCTGCTGGCATTCCTGGCCAGCCTGGGTGAGGGGCTGAGGGCCATTTTCACGCTGCGCACAGCCCCTTCAGGGTTCGTGCCCTGGCGGGTGGGAGGGCTGGTGAGTGCAGGCCTGGACATTTCCCACTAGAGGGCCCATGATCGCACACACCTGGTGGGCCCCCACCGCTGAGTGGACACACCTGGCACAGGGGCGGACGCTGGTGCAGTATCCCTTGGTGGGGCCCTGCTGCTGAGCAAACACACCCGGGGTGGAGCCAGGCAGCGGACTGGCTTTGGATTCTCTGCACTGTGCAGCAGATGCTCCCACATGCCCTGTGGAGGCCCCTGGGGGGCGGAGCCAGGCAACAGACCCAGGATGGATGCTCTTGCAAGTCCTATGGAGGACCCGCTCTCCTGCACGCCTGATGGAGGCCCCCGGAGGATGAAGCCAGGCAGTGGACCTGGGACAGGCGCTCCTGGATGCCCCAAGGAGGCCCCAGGCCAGACCCGCCCCCCCCCCATTGAGCTGACACACCTGGCACAGCTGCCCTGCCAGCCTCCATCTTGGCTGGATTAATTTGAATACAGTCGCTCTGATTGGCTGGTGGGCATGGCCGTGAGCAGAGGCTCAGCCAGCCTAGGCAGGCAGTTGCAACAGAAGCCTCTGGTTTGCTCTAGCTCCATGGCTGCCTGCCTCCATCTTGGCTGGGTTAATTTGCATACAGCCGCTCTGGTTGGCTGGGAGATGTGGCTTGGCTGGTGGGCGTGGCTTAGGTGTCTCGGGTAATGGTCAATTTGCATGTTACTCTTTTATTATATTAGATTAGAAATATTATCATTGAACATGTACTTTGGTACTGCTTTCCTGTCTGTTTTTAAAGTAATCATGCAAAGAAATTTTGGTGCTATATGTCTAAAACACCAACGCTTTATAAAATATGCTAGAGGGCTGGTGCAAAAAATTCATGCACAGGCAGGTGCCCTAGGCCCAGCCGGCGATCAGGGCTGATCAGAGCCTTCCAGCTGCCAGCTGGAGCCTTACTTCTTTCCATGCCACCCTCTGGTCAATGCTTGTCATAGTGAGTAGTTGAACACCCGGTCAGTCAAACTCCCAAGGGGACAATTTGCATATTAGCCTTTTATTATGTAGGATTTCTGAAATATTATAATGTTTTGACCGACTTTAGCCATATATCTGCAGTAAGTATTACCTGGCTATTTCTAATGTCTTTTATTTGTCTTTAATGATCTCCAATTTGATGAAAATATTTTTACATATGATTTTTTTTTCTTTTTAAAGAAGTAAATTATATTTCTTAAATGTTAGGGTTGTGTCTTTCATAATTCTAGAAATTTCTCAGATGAAATTTCTTCCAATATTTTCTCTCTGCAATCACTTTACATTTAGATGTGTATTATCTTTTCTCACTTTATTCTTCAAAATTTCTTAAATATTTTTATTTCGTATTTCTTATATTGTATTCTCTATATGTTCTTCAGATGGTTCATCCATGCAACTACTTCTTTCTTTAACTGTGTCTATTCTTCTATTTAGCTCATATACTTTTTTGCATTATTAAAATTTTTAAAATCTCTATTAGTTGGTGTTCAGTGCCTCCCAAATTTGTGTGTGTGTGTGTGTATATGTATATATATGTATATATACATATATATACATATATATAGTTTCCTCTCTTCAGAAAAAAATGTTATATTCTAATAATTCAAGCTTTTTAAGTGTTCTTATTTATATGTGTATTAGTTTCCTACTACTTAGCAGATTTCACAATAATTTGTGATAATTATTACAATAGTTATCTTAGTGAATTGAAACTACACATATTTATTTTCATATAGATGTGAAAGTTAGAAGTTAAAAATGAGTTCTTAAAGGGCTAGAATAATGATGTCCTCAGGGCTGGTAGCTCCAGAGTAGGATCTGTTTCTTGACTCTTCCACTTCTTCTTTTTTATTTTAAATAAATATATTTTTATTGTTTTTAGAGAGGAAGAGAGAGGGAGAGAGAGATAGAAACATCAATGATGAGAGATAATCTTGATTGGCTACTTCCTGTATGCCCGAAACTGGGGATCAAGCCAACAACCTGGGATGTGCCCTGATCAGGACTCCAACTGTGACCTCCTGGTTCATAGATCCATGCTCAACCATTGAGCCACGCTGGCTGGGTGGCTCTTCTACTTCTTAAAGGCTGCTGGTTTCCCTTGGCTTAGAGCTGCATCCCTTCAGCCCCTGCTTCTCAGGGAGGACACTACTTCCTCCCTGTCTACGCATGCCTCATCATATAAGGATATAGTGATTACAGGAGAATTCAGCATAATGTCCCCATTTTAAAATCTTTAACTTAAATCACATTTTTAAACCCCTTTTACCATGCTCCAGGCTCCAGGGATTTAGATGGCAACATAGTTGGGGTCCATTATTCTGACTTTCATAATGCGCCATGATTCTAATATATAGTTTTTATGTATCTAGTCTTAAGTTTTCTGATGAATGGAGTTATATTTCTTGTAATATTTAATTTAATTTAATTTAATTTGAGTTCTTTTTTTTTTTAACTCTCTGTGGCATTTCTAGGATACTTGGGTCTAGGATCAATTCTCTACAGTGGATGACTTTTCTTTTCTCTTGAGACCTGAAGGAAATACAAATCCAGCCTACTTTAAATTACTTTTCTTTGCATTTTTTTTTAACCAGACGACTAGCACAAATTTAATTCCCATACCTAGCCAGTTGCCACAAAATCTCATGGGGCGTAATTTTTATTTTATTTCCACCTAAAGCCTGGAGTGGGAGAAATACGTTTTTCTTACTTGCTGTCTTTAAAGTTATTTTTTAGTTAACTACTTTTCTTATAGAATAGGTCTTTATCCATTCCTAACTTTATATGTGGTAGATTCCTGCATAGTTCCATAACCTGCACAGCAGAGGTTCAGAGACTCCCAACAGACCCCTTCAGAAGTACAGATTCCAGACATAACATAGCTTCAGCAACCACTTATCTTCTTAGCTTTTTCTTACCAACTTGTTTTGACCTCAAAGAAACTTCATTTATCTGTGGCATATACTGCCACTCTTTTAAGATATATTATTTTTATTTTGTCTAGCAATTTTAGATATTTTGTAACCATTGGTTCATATTAAAATAAATATACCTTAGTTTTTGTAAATATTAATTTATTTACTAGTTTAAAAATGAAATTTTTGTCAGATGGTAATTTAATTGTACTTCAGGGTTATTTTAAATAATTAGAGCTTACAAAGTAGGTTATAGCAATTCACTTTCATGTCCTAAGTTTTATTGTAGCAATTACTACTTATTGAAAGTTTGTCAGTATGCATTTAGTAATTATTGATAGCTATCCTTTTTGAAGTAATATACTACATGCTTTCAGGATATAATTTTCTCCTTGGTCTTTTGAAGTTAAAAAGAGTTCAAAGTAGCTTTTAGATTAAACAATTGGGATGGCAATATTCTGTAGCACAATGCTAGGCATGGTGTTGATAAAAAAAAGGAAGCTATATGGGAGGTGGCAAAGAAGGGTTATGGTTGTTAATATGGAAAACAATATAAAAATTAATACATAATAATGCAAGAATAAACTCTGTGTTTCACGTACTCACAACTGTACTAGGAAACCAACTTTTGCCCCACCCTGTAAATTCCTTTCTCAAACCTAAATGCTAATTATTAGTATTGCTCCTATTCTTCAAAAAATAATTTGCTATATAATTTATAATTCTAAAAATGTCCAGTAAAATGCTGAACTTCATTAAATGAACTTTATTAGTTGTGTTCTCATTCATTTATATTATTTTCAATACATATAAACAAAGTAAGTCCATTATTTTTCTGTGTTACAAAACATACCTCATATTAATAAAATCAATTTCATATTCATTAATTAGTAAATATCCATAGGTTTTCTTGTATTTCATATTTAGTGTTTTATTTTGTTTTAATTACACTCAAAATGAATAAGCTAAAAAGATATGAACTGACCCTTGGATAAATGACTGATTCTAGGGTAGGTTAGGAAAACATAAAATGTTGCCATGTCACAAATAGAAAATGCTACCAATTTATCATGCTGCACACCTTAAATGTCTACAACTTCTATTTGTCAATTATACCTCAAAGCACTGTCCAAGATTCCACAAAAAATATTCTGCCTAATTCAATATTTACTCACATCTTTTGATCAGACCTCACTGACAGCAAAATGTAACCTCCCCCCCAATTTACTCATTCTGTTTTTAAGTGAAATCTAAATAAATTGCATTTTTAAAATAAAAATAAATTTTATATTAATTGGCAAAAAATACAATTTTAATTTCAAATGTAATAATAATTACAAAATATCTACTTCCTGTGTATTTGGAATTACATTTTTGGAAAAATTTAGAAAAATAATTAATTTTAATATATTTTCATTTATAATCACAAAGGCCAGTATTGAATTTACTAGCATTTTCAAAATGGAGTCTCTACTATTATACATAATATGCTATTCTTGTCACTGACATTGAAGGAAATGGAATTTTAATATTTATATACTAGAAAGCTGAGGAAGAACCAGTATAAATTAATATCTGTGACAAAAGAGCAATACTCTTCTTGTATGTCAAAGCAAACTGTGTATTGTTAATTTCCATACAACAATCAATAATCACATTTTAAATACAAAACAGAGAGTAACCATTTTGTATTTTTTCTGTTACTACTCATTTTAGTAAAAGACTGTTCATTATTTTGTTTTCACAAGTAATTTTAATTTGTTCACAACAATTTGTCTATAAATTTGAGCAAAGATTTCTTTCAGGATATGTAATCTACAAAGTTTATAAAAGTTTGAGGTAAAGAGCATGGCAGCAATGGACTGATAGATCTTAAGCTGCAATTTCAACAATGTGACTTAATGTAAGATTATAGAATTAAATAATTCTATGAAAATTGTATGATGCAGCATTTATTGTTTTATTTTTCTGCATTTGGTTTTCTACATACATTAACCTAAATTTATTTTTAATTATTTTTGCTAGGAATTCAATATGACATTATTATTTTTTAAATAGATTTTTATTGATTTCAGAGAGGAAGGAAAAGGGGAAAGAGAGAGAGAGGAGAAATCAATGATAAGAGAAAATCATTGATTGGCTGCCTCCTGCACTCCCCACTCAGGATAGAGCCTGCAGCCCAGGCATGTGCCCTGACTGGGAATCGAACCATGACTTTCTGGTTCATAAATAAACCCTCAGCCACTGAGCCATGCCAGCAAGGCTATGACACTATTTTTATAACATATAGTTTAACGTAGCAGAATAAGTCTTACTAAATTTTTAAACAGTTCACATCCATATTGTTAGCACATTACTTTCATATCTATGCATGTTCCATACTATTCTGAGGCTGTATGTAAGTGTTCTCAAGTAAGTCTGTGTTTATATGTTCCCACACTGCTGGAAACTGATTGTTTTTAACCTACTTTGGTTCTCTGAAAGGTCAGAGCTATGCACCCACTGTTTAAGTTGAAACATTGTTAATTACAACAAATCTCTATTTGTTAATTACATGTAAAATTCTTCCTTGGAATTTCCTGCCTAAGGATATTGTTGTTTTCTCAGAGACTCAATAAAAGGCTGGTGAGACTCAGGCATCAGTGGGCAATCTACCCTGGTAGAGGAAAGATGCCACGCCTGGTCCCCCAGTTTCCAAATTGATTCTCTTCCAGTCTCTCTTCATTTTGTGTGCGGCCTCCTTCAGAACTCGAACCCTGAAAAGGAACCCTGAACCACGCTGGATGTGTAAGGGGCTTCAACATCTGGCGCCCAACGTTAAGGGACTACAACATCTGGCACTCAATATCTGGCGCCTAACTCGGGCTTCTGAACGGAGCAGGTATTTTTCGTCTAGAACGAAGGGGAAATACACCCAAAAGAGGTGTGGAAAATTCACCGAAAGAAGGTGAGGGATTTCACCACACGCAAAAGCCCACAGCCAGCTGCAGAATCTGGATCTGTAAGTAGGGTGGGAACGTCTTTGTCAACCAGGCTAATTGGGGAAGGATTCGAATTTTGGTTTGTATGCTTACAGAATTAAAAGTTTCAAAAGGTATTCTTTTATAGTTTTTGTTTGATTAACCCTTGAAGAAAAGTACATTAGATCCTAAAGTGTTTGTTAAGAAATTGGTTAACATTTAAAAAATTTCCATGGGGAACACAATATTACATTTGTTGCAACTTTTTACAGAGGATGAGGAGTTTTCTCACATGGTTCCCTCTGCTCCTCCCAGAGAAGAGCATAAAGAAAAATTGGAGGAATGGCCTTTATGGACCCCTCCCCCACCTACATGTCCTCATCCTAAAACATTTAATTCACCACCAATAGGGCCATCAATTGAATCATCTATACAGACAGCCATCAGAAAAGGAATGAAGGACATGTCCGTGGAAGAAAGGCTTGCCTTTCCTGTTATAGAAAGTAGCTGACCCACAGCTACCAAACCAGCTAATGAGACAACATGAAAAAATTGATTTTAAAATGATAAAAGCCTTGCGAGAAAGTGTTGTTCAAAATGGTCCAACGGCTCCTTTTACAGGAGAAATTATGACTAATATTTTAGAAGCATTCTTAGCTCCTTCTGATTGGTATTCTCTGGCTCGTGCAACTTTGGATAAAGGAGATTATTTATTATGGAAGGGAGAATTTTTGGATAGATGTCAAGAACAAGCCCGTGCAAATGGAGGGCCAAATGCTCAAATAACTTATGAAATGCTGGCAGGACTGGGACAGTATATGAACATACAAAACCAGATATGTTATGTGCAACAGGCAAAACAGATTATCAAGGAATGTCCAACTTGCATGTTACATCTACCTCAAGGGCCTTGCACAGGAGTCAACCCTAGAGGTTTGCTGAGGGACCATATCTGGCAAATGGATGTAACACGTTATAATTCCTTTGGATTCCTTGGGGCATTACATGTTTCTGTAGATACCTTTTCAAAAGTCCTATGGGCTACTGCATCTACAGGAGAAACGGCAAAACAGGTTATTAATCATTGCCTAACTGCTTTTGCCATCATGGGAGTTCCAAAAATTATAAAAACCGATAATGGGCCTGCTTACACAAGCTGTCAATTCCAGGAATTTTGTAAAAAATGGAAAATTCAACACATTACAGGAATACCATATAATTCCCAAGGACAGGCCATTATTGAACGACAATATCAGTGGTTAAAATCACAACTTGAAAAACAAAAAGGGGGGATGATGGAGAAATCACCTGCAGGTAGGCTGCACCAGGCCTTAATTACCTTAAATTTTTTCACTTGTGATGCTGATGGAAAGACACCTATGGAGCTACATTGGTGTCAGAATAAAACAAAAGAAAATGATCTAGTTAAATGGAAGGATCCTGAGTCTGGTTTATGGAAGGGACCTGATCCATTATTAACCTTTGGCAGAGGATATGCTTGTATATTCCCAGAGAATTTTTCCAAACCCGTGTGGATTCCTGCTAGAAATATTAAACTACAACAAGGATCCAAGAGAGAAACCAGCCATACAACAAACAGCCCGGAAACCACCTGGAGCATGGTAAAGAAGACGGTACAGACACCTGACGCCTGAGAACGTCTTTCTTGCCATACTAGCAATAATCATCTGTACGGTAATATTACCTGGGGCAAAATGGGGAAGTATTTCAGACTTATGTTCCTGACCCTTCATGGGTAAGAACCCTTATCCAGTAGGAACATGGATGGGGCAAGGAAGTATAATAATAATAATAATAATAATAATAATAATAATAATAATAAATTGATAGCCAGTTTAAAATTGAATTGCCATGGCCTAGAGCAAAAGAATATCCTTACATGATATTTTTCTACAATGTCATTAATAATTTTTTAATATCAGCATATTGTACATTTGTCCCAAACAAACTTATAAACTAATTCTTGGAATGATTGGCAGCAATTTAATAAGGACATGAAAGAATTTAATCCCTTCCACTCTGTGGAAGGGCCCCTGAGAAGGCAGTTGAGCATTCTATATTGGCCTTTCTTGTCCCTTTTGCCAAGAGAGCCCCTCTTCTCACAATTCAATTGTCCACAGCTGTCGCCTGAACTCTCTGTTCATACTGAGGTTGAAGCCTCATGTTTGCTGAAGCCATGAATCTGTCTCTCGCCCAAAAGCGTAAGCTGTGGCCTCCCTGAAGAAGAAACCTGGGCTCCCCAAGATATCTGATCAATGCCAGGGCCCCACCAGCAGGTGAGGGGATCCCAAGGCAGTTGCTGGGCATGGAAGCCACAGAGGCATAGGCTACCAAGGAGACAAAACTGAACCTCACATCACCCTGCTTGGCCCCAGAGGATGGCTGGTTAGCCAATGACGAGTAAGATTCCTCAAGGAAGGGACAACCTAAGACAGGCACAGTCAAAAGGGGCCATCAGGAGAGAACTGAGGGGTCAACAGAGGTGAGGCACATATCCTCACCCCCCCAACAATGCATGGACTTGAACATTCGCCCTTTCTGCCCCCATGGCTACTCCTGCTTCCCATGCCCAGCTCAGATTGGGACCCAGGCAACATACAGGAACTTGGCCCAGCACAGATCAGCACCCAGATAACAGAGACTTGGCTGATAGCAGCTGCCCTATCCAAATCAAGTCTAAGACCAGAAATGCTCAGAGCATTCTCAAGGATGCAAAATAAACCTTTCCATTAAAATTTACAGTGTAAACTAAGATTGTCATTAATTGAAATAAGTAAAAATTCAAGAAAATTTAATTGTACAATAAAACTGTTCCCAAAAATGGAAAAATACCACATAAGGAAAAATATCCTGTAACTAAATATTTAGCATTAATTTACTAACAGCAAGACACCCATGAAAAACATACATGGTCTCAAAATAAGCCAAAGGAAAATCATTTGGGCAAAAATTAAAAAGAATCCCAAGTAAAATTTATTGAAAAGATCCCTTTTATTAACTTTTGGTCGAGAATATGTTTGCACATTTTCAGAGAACAACTCTAAGACCATGTGGATTCCAGCAACAGAGAGGAATTATCAGAAATGCTCCAGCTATGAAGACAAGAGGAAAAACAATCCAGGGATGGAAGACGCCAGACTACGCTTTGCTATGCTAGCAGTCAGCAGCTGTGCATCACTGCAGGTTGCCCAGGACCAAACCAGAGAAGATCGGACCTGCATGGCCACCATTTGTTCACCATTCATAACTATTGGACATTGAAACTTGGACTTAAACTGTTGGACATTGACATTGGGACTTAAACATTTTTTGTTCTTATATTCTTATATGTTTATTTATGATCTATAGATAACAAGATTCTTTTAAGGAAAAAAACGGGGGAGATGCTGGAAACTGATTGTTTTTAACCTACTTTGGTTGCTCTGAAAGGTCAGAGCTATGCACCCATTGTTTAAGTTGAAACATTGTTAATTACAGCAAATCTCTCCCTGTTAATTACATGCAAAATTCTTCCTCAGAATTTCCTGCCTAAGGATATTGTTGTTTTCTCAGAGACTCAATAAAAGGCTGGTGAGACTCAGGCATCAGTGGGCAATCTACCCTGGTAGAGGAAAGATGCCACGCCTGGTCCTCCAGTTTCCAAATTGATTCTCTTCCAGTCTCTCTTTCTTCATTTTATGTGCAGCCTCCTTCAGAACTCGAACCCTGAAAAAGAACCCTGAACCACCTGGATGTGTAAGGGACTTCAATACCACACAAAGAAAATAGTATCCTTTTACTAATTTTCTAAAATTCTTTATTCACAAGATAATATAAACCATCTCACATTTATTGATCAGAACAAATCATGTTATAGTAAAATCATGTGTGTGCAATATATATATATATATATATATATATATATATATATATATATATACTCACTAGGGGCCTGGTGCACAAAATTTGTGCACTGGGGGTGTGTGGTCCCTCTGCTCGGCCTGAACTCTTGCAGTCCAGGAGCACTCAGGGGATGTCCAACTGATGGCTTAGGCCTGCTCCCTTCCTCAGAGACAGAAGAGGCTCCCACTACTGCCACTGTGCTCGCCAGCCATGAGCTCAGCTTCTGGCTCCCTGTGGGAGTGCACTGACCACCAGGGGGCGGCTCCTGTGTTGATCATCTGCCCCCTGGTGGTCAGTACATGTCCTAGTGACTGGTTGTTCCACTGTCACACAGAAACTGGCTCTCTAACATCCTCTGAAGAGTGCCAGATTGCCAGAGGATGAAGGCCAGGCCAAGAGACCCCACCAGTGCACGGTTGGGGCTGGGGAGGGATGCAAGAGATTGGTCAGCTGAGGAGGGATTGTGGGAGGGTTACAGGGTGTGTCCAGCCCATCTCACTCAGTCCTGATTGACTGGAACCCAGCAACAAGCTAACCTACTGGTTGGAGCATCTGCCTCCTGGTATTCAGTGCAAATCATAGTAAGCAGTTGAGTGGCCTTAGCATATCATTAGCATATTATACTTTGATTGGTTGAATGGCTGAATGGACAACTGGACACTTAGCATATTAAGCTTTTATTACATGGGATATGTTTGTGTGCATGTGTGGTTTTGTGTGCACATATAGATAGCCCATAGGTGCATAAGGTACATGATTTGGCCAAACAGTATTATATAAAGAAAGTTTAACTTACAATACTAAAATAATCAAAATTGAAAGTAATCTCTAATTCTTTAACTTATCCAGTATCAAAAATAAATCTTTCAGCCCTATCTGGTTTTGCTCAGTGGATAGAGCATCGGCCTATGGACAATTCTGATCAAGGCCACATGCTTGCGTTGTGGGATCTATCCCCAGTGTGGGGCATGCAGGAGGCAGCCAATCAATGATACTCTCTCATCATTGATGTTTCTATCTCTCTTTCCCTCTTCCTTCCTCTCTGAAATCAATGAAAATTTATTTTAAAAATAAATAAATAAATTTTCCACATTCTCGATGCTCAATGCATTTATGTTCAAAAGACTTAAGGAACTCTAATTTCTATGTTAAAAATTCTTAATAATTATAAGTTTAAAATATAAAACAAAGTCAAAGGGTAAAGAAAAATTTTTAGTGTAATAGATCAATGATCTAGCCCCAGAAATACCTTTAAAATTTCCATTGACACTGTTTCAGTGTTGTTCTTCTCAGATTCTGCTTCATTCCTCATTTATAAAAACAAACATTTGTTATGAAGACATAACTGCCAATTTAGCCTAAATAAGACAAATGAGATAATGAGATCAGTGTCAGTTTCTAGTTGACGAACTCTGCAGAATGCCCGACTCCAAGTCAAGAGCTTTCCTTTTCTGCCAAAAGGTCTATATGCTAATACTAACTAATTTGCCAACCTTGGCCCTACATTATTTGACAATAGCTGAACATCCCAATTCCTTACAGTTGTGACATTCATTTGGATGTAAAATGTAGCTTGATTTGGTAATATATGCACCCTTTTAACCCAGCAACGAATCGCACAGATTCTCACGTTGTACTGAAAAGGCTTAGAAAAGCATATATATATATATATATATATATATATATATATATATATAATCAGAAAATATTAACATTTAGAAGGAAAGTATAGACACCATCACTTTCACTTCCTCATATTAAAGCAATAGAGGTGAAATAATGTTATTTACTTTAATATTATAAGGTCACTCAGAATATTTAGGGTATTACATATCTAATCTAATAAAAGAGAAACATGCAAACTGGTGTCAGCCTGCTACACCCAAGCCACACCCACAACCAATCAGAGTGACTGTATGAAAATTAACGCAACCAAGATGGTGGGTGGCAGCTGGAGCAAGCAGAAGGCTTGGTTGCCCCGGCAATGGAGGAAGTTAAGCTACCCGCCTGCCCTGGCTGGCTGTGGCCTCTGCTCAAGGCAACAAAGTTTCAATTATAGAAGATAAATAAATCCCAGATACCTGCTTCCAGCCAGCCTTATTGTGAGCTTGGGTCACTGGGGGCCATGGCCAGCCTGCAAATAGCCATCAGCCCCTCACCCAGACTGGTCAGGCACTCCATTGGGGATCCCCACCCTGATCCGGGACACCCTTCAAAGCAAACCAGCCAGCCCCTACCATGCACCAGACCTCTATCTTATATAATAAAAGGGAAATATGCAAATTGACCCTAACAGCAGAACCACTATGGTACACACCGACCACTAGGGGGCAGATGCTCAATGCAGGAGCTGCCCCCTGGTGGTCAGTGTACTCCCACAGTGGAAGCTCTTCTCAGCCACAAACCAAGCTGACAGCTGCCTGTAGAGTTGTGGTGGTGGGAGCCTCTCCCGCCTCCTCAGCAGCACTAAGGATGTACAACTGTAGCTTAGTTCTGCTCCCCGCTGGCAAGTGGAGATCCCCCTAGGGATCCCGGGCTGCCAGAGGATGTCAGACTGCCAGCTTAGTCCCTATCCCTTGGGGAGCAGGCTTAAGACAACAGGTGGACATCCCCCTAGGGGTCCCAGACTAAAAGAGGGCACAGGCTTGGCCTGCCCCCACCCTGAGTGCACAAATTTTTGTGCACCAGGCCTCTAATATATATACTAGAGGCCTGGTGCACAAAATTCGTGCATGGAGTGGGGGTGGGGGGTGAGGTGGTGTCCCTCAGCCCAACCTGCACCCTTTCTAATCTGGGACCCTTTGAGGGATGTCTGACTGCCTATTTAAGCCTGATTCCACTGGTGGATATGGTCCTAAATGGGCAGTTGGACATCCCTTTCACAATCCAGAACTGTTCTGGCTCCTGACTTCTCACCTGCTGATTGCCCCTAACCACTTCCCTGCCAGACTGATCAATGCCTAACTGCTCTTATGCCAGCCTGATTGCCCCTAACTGCCCTCCCCCTGCCAGTATGGTCCTCCCCAACTGCCCTCCCCTGCAGGCCTGGTTCTCTTCCAAATGCCCTCCTCTGCAGACCTGGGTTTCTCCCAACTGCCCTCTCCTGCAGGCCTGGGTCCCCCACCTACTGTCCTCCCGGTAGGCCTGGGTCCCCCCAACTGCCCTCCCCTGCAACCCTGGATCCCTGCCAAATTCCCTCCCCTGCAAGCCTGGGTCCCTCCCAACTGCCCTCCCCTGCAGGCCTGGGTCTACCCCATCTGTCCTCCCCTGCAGGCCTGGGTCCCTCCCAACTGCCCTCCCATGTTGGCCATCTTGTGGTGGCCATTTTTGATCAAATGGGAGCAGCCATCTTTGACCACATGGGGAAAGCCATCTTGTGATAGTCAATTTGCAGATTACTCTTTTATTAGATAGGATAGAATATATATATATATATATATATATATATATCACAGTCCAGAAGCCCTATGATCCATCACCCCACAGAGAGAGGCCATGCCCACCTGCTGCAGAGCTGAAGGCTGGGCAGCCTGGTCCTCCCTCTTTGGGGCAACCAATCACATCACACACGCCTTGGCTGGCCTGGTGCTAGTGGGTGTCATAGCGTGGTCCTCCAGACAGTCATTCTGTTCATTCGTTCAGTCAATTTGTATATTAAGCTTTATATATATATATATATATATATATATATATATATATATATACACACACACACACACATATTTGTAATTTTACATAGAGTTTCAAAATAATCACAGGTATTGAAATCTCACATATATTTCAATCAGTTTTTTATATATTTATAAGAAAAATGTTCCTATGTGTTTGGATTACTAATATGACATAATTTTTTGTGGTAGAATAAAAAGAAGTTAAATTTCCAGTTTTGAGAAAAAACCTGGAATTAAAAAAAATGGTTAGAGTTAAGAAATGATTTCTTCACTTCTTTAAAAATTATGTTAGACCTTCCCAGAGGAAAGGTAGGGGTGAGTGAGTGGGTGGGAAGAGATCAACCAAAGAACCTGTATGCATAGATGCAAAACACATAGGCACAGACAATAGGGTGGTGAGGTTTGGGGCAGGAGACAGAGTGGGCTAGAAAGGGTTAATGGAGGAAAAAAGGAGACATATGTAATACTTTAAATGATAAAGATCAATTAAAATATCTTAGATTAAGCAACAAGAGTACTATAATTGAATACAGAAAGAATGGATATTACAAAAAATGTTTATTTTGAACAAGTATAAATTGGTGTGATAATGGTTTAAAAAGTAGACTGGAATATCAGGGCTTTAATTCAGAATTTGTAAACTGCAGATAGCTGAAAGTAAACATGAAACATGTAATTGCAAATATTTAATAATCTTACCATTATAAAATCCATTAAGGAAAAAATATTTGCCATGTTTGGGAAAATGTCATTTAAAAGAAAAACCTATCAAGTAACTAGATAGATATTTGGGCAAATATGTTGACAATACATGATGATACTTAAAAATCTGTTTAAATAGAAAGGCTTTTAAATTTTATTTATAATAGATATAGAAGTTTAAGTACTTTAAAATTACAAAAATAGAATTTTAACTAAGTGTTTTGAATTTTTATCTTATGAGTCTCTTTTATTATTACAGGGAAAATAACCTATAAAAATAAAAATCCATCCAATTTTTCCAAATGTATTCAACATGTTTCTATAATTTCTGTATTATATTATTCATTTACAAAATTATAGAAATATAGAACTAAAAATAACATGGTAGTCATATGACCTCCCTTCCAGACAAATGTTAATCTGTTGCTTGAATATTTTCAACCTACGTGTGGTAGACAACCTTTAAATGGCTCCCTATGCTTGCCTCCACCCCTTCTGCCCCCCTCCCAGTACTCATACCCTTAGAAAATTGTCTTTCCTTGATTGTGGACTAGATTTAATGACTCACTTCTAGCAAGCAGAATATGGCAGAATAATGGGATGTCACCTTTGAAATTAGGTTATGAGACCAGTGTGACTTCTGTCTGACTTGCCCCGCTGGACTTTCTTCTTCATTTGAAAGCAGGGAATACATCATCTTCGCACAACAAGACAGCATTGGCATTCGTGGGTTTCAGAATAGCTAAGGCTTGCTGGAGTCTCTGCTACACAAGACATGTCTGAATGCAAAAGGAGTGCAGAGGGCACAGCCAGCCATTCAGGGAAATAACCGTTTTCATTCCTCGCCTGACTTCCATACTGCTTTCACAGGAAGGCCTCCTAGCCCTGTGTCCAAGTTGCATTATTCTCAGGGAAGCAGCACCTTACCCATGAAGTTTCACAGTGGACAGTTCTGATAACCACCTACAATATGCTTGCTACATCTTCAACACGGTCCAGTGGGCAGAGCTACAGGAAGGTAAATCCAGGGTCACATTCTTAACTGTTCCTGGGTGTGGAATACGAACTCAGACTCACTGTTTAACAATAGTCTGTCCTTGAATTCTGAACACAGTCATATTTCAGCACCTTTTCCATCCCTTTTGATAGATATATTTATGATGTTGCAAACAAAAAAGAAAATTAATTCTCTATAGCCAATGAAATATGTAAAATGTAGTGAGTGTTAGATGATTAACTAGATATGTTAGTCTTGATCTCATTTTTTCATGCTTTAATATTTTTAACCAATTTGATTTACTTTTTACCCCTTAATTCCTGATTAATTGTACTTTTTAAAAATCAGTATGAAAGACATATATCTACTTATTATGAAACTGAATTTATTTCCTCTTCAGTCAAGTTAGTTTCAATGGGATCTAAATCAATTGAGGATTAAAGTTTTTCCCAAATGACATTCTGTGATTTCTTATTGGAATATATCCTTTTCTACTCAGTATCTTTCAAAAAACCAAAAAATCGTTTGTATACCAGATACCAGATGTGTTAGTAAAGTAATATTTTGCACACCAAATATATACGCACGATATATCAGTGGTGTCTCATTCATGGTATATACTTCTAATAGAAAAAGTAGCTATTAAAATTGACCCTTCATTAAATTTAGGGCCTACCAAGTGTATGCTTCAGTCATAACTCAGTTCCAATCAGTTTGACAAATATTGAATTTTAAATATCACTGTGAACTAGTGCCTATGCAGTTTCTGCTGGTATGACTTACTGCAGATTTTATTTGCCCTGTTTCCATCAATCGTGTTACCGGGAAGCCCCTCCTAGTCAATGATGCTCTGTGATGCTCTTCACAATTTGGAATTTTCAGACCGTTTACGCGCATGGACGAGCTCCTCTATGCTGAACTTCCGTCATATTCAGTTATTTTTGTCACAACATATTTGGCTCCATGCTTCTCAACACATAAGACAACCAGCCCGTTCTAAGCAAAGCATCATGCCTTCTCCCAAAGTTTTACTCAGGAAAGTTGCCTCATCATTATATGGATATAAGTGCTCCACACGCCTTTCCAACTCTTGCCAAATTTGGCTAATTTCTTGCCAAAGTAATTCCCTTGAAATTTCTATATGGGGTAATATGTACTTCTCAAATGTGTGGCATGCTTCCAAAAATGCTATTTCTGTTTGGCTCAAAACACCTAGTTGCAAAATCAATAGTTTCTAAACCCCTTTAAGACCAATGGGGTCAGTGTTGACTTCACCACTATACTTGCCATTGCTACTATGGAGCATGAATATAGTCTAGAAAAGTTGTATTTTACAACACATCACATCGGAGTTATTAGGATATTATTAATTTGCACATTTCTGCTCCTAAAATCCACTCAGTCTCTGTGTACCATAAAAACAGCTGAAAAGGGTTTCTTTGGAGTTTTAGAAAAGAATATCAATGAATGTGGACTGTGCATCTTCCCTATAGTAGCCCTCTTGTTATCATTAACCTCTTTCCAAGACTCATTCTAGAGTTTATCATACTTACATTTAGTATATTCAGATCAGTATAGCACAGGCACTGGCACACAAAGCAGGTCATAGCAATGTGGCATCCCTCATATCCCAGCAACTGCTTTGGCAGTGCATCAGTCTGGTTTCCAGTTACCTAATGCATATTGATAAAATATTGTTCAATTACAGATCTGTGCAGGTCAAAAGTAATATCTCCTTGAGATTATTTTGTAAGAACTTAACTAATGAACACAGTCTATAAACCTTAAACTAAATGAAGCATCCAAATGACCAGGATTCAGCAGGGTCTTTAGAGTGTGCTGCATCACCTTTTCCCCTCTGACTTCCACGGGAAGACATTTTCTGTAAAGTTCCTACTGCTTCTTCAGTGTAATGGACATTTCCGGAAGGAAACAGTGCTGGTGGTCTTCCCCAGGGAAGAAAAACTAACTTAGGTCATTCTCTTGACTTCAGACACTCTCAAGGGAACAAACATGATCAGTTTTTCTGTTGTTATCACTCAAAATTGCCTTTACATTAACTACCATTTCCCTTGTTTTTAGTTAGTCCTGGACTTACTCTCTTTCTAGCTGGATTAGGTTGAAGATTTCAGGTACAGTCCTCAACCATGTCCACTAAAATGCTGACGTCTTTATATTCAAACTAGAGGCCCTGTGTATGAAATCTGTGCATGGGGCTAGTCCCTAGGCCTGGCCAGCCATTGAGGTGTGAACATCTGCCATGGAAGGGCAGGTCCCAGCTGACTTCTGGGCCCTGGGAAGCACCTGGACCCCTGGGCCCCCACACACCTTCCTCTACCTGAGCCATCAGGCCCCCACCTGGCTCCCTCAGCATCTGGGAGCCGGGTGGCAGCCCCACTTGCGTCACTGCAGCTGGTCACCTTGTGGGGCAATCTGGCCCCACTCACACCTGCCTTGGCCTGGCACCGCGCACTTACGTGTTCTACCATCCTACCACAATCCCACTCTTATCGGGGCCCATTGGGCTGGCAGGGCCTCCACTGCCACTCACTGCCAGTGCTGCATCACCAATGCCAATCATGTCCACGTCACACCCTGGTGGTCAGTGCACATCATGGAGAGTGGTCGAATTCCCAGTTGAGGGGATAATTTGCATATTAGGCTTTTATTACATAGGATTCTTCAGAAATAGTAATTTAGTTATAATTTTGGAAAGATCTCTGAGGCAAATGACTCCCAAATTTCATATTGTTAGCCAGTTTTGAATTTTCAAAATTTATCAACCATTCTTCATAAGACTTACGTGTAACTTTTGTTAATCATTTTTTCCCTCCTTTCTTTATTCTGCTACTATTATAACATCAAGAGCACAATGATTCAGCTTGCTCTTCCCCAATATTATGCCCGTACTAGGGGCCCAGTGCACGAATTCATGCACCTTGGAAAGAACTGTGGGTTGCTAGGCTGCAGTGGGCTCAGGGGCTGGTCTCAGCCCATCCTCTGTGCCCCTAGCTGGGCGCTCCCACTATAGCCCCTGGTCCCTTGTCTGCCCGCAGACTCACTCCTGCCGCTACTGCTCCCATGTGCTGACAGCACAGAGCAACTGAGGCTGGCACCAGCAGCGGGTGCAAGCTGGGCCAATACTATCAGCAGGTGCAAGCGGTGGATGCTGCACCAATTGCCTCTCAGGAGTAGGGGAAGATGGAGAAACCCTGAGGGTTGATTGGGGCTGGCAACCACCACTCACACCTGCTGATGGTGCTGAGTAATGGGGACTGACGCTGGGCGCTGGCTGTTGGTATGAGGGCCACCAGCATTGGCAGTGGGTGCAAGTGGTAGCTCTGGCACTGGCAGCAGGTGTGAGTGGGGCTGGCACTGGCAGCAGGTGCAAGAGCCTGGCAAGACCATACTATGGCATGTGAGAGCAAAGAAATTTTAGTAACTACCAGAGGCTCACCCAGATGATAGCAACTGGCACACCGCCTCGGTCTGGCACCCCCACTCACCTGCTCCACCATCCCACTGTGGCCAATGCCCACCATGTTCCACACTCTCCCACCTGTTGCTGATGCCTGCTATGTTCCACGCAGGCCCCCTGGTGGTCAGCGTATGTCATAGTGATTGGTTGTTCAGTTGTTCTGCCATTCGGTCTATTGTCATACTAGGGTCTTTGCCAGAAGGACATCTGGAAGGTCTCCCAGAAGGTCTCTTGGTTTAATTAGCATATTACCCTTTTATTAGTATGGATATACAGATAACTATGCTAGTACTTCATAGAATTTTAATACCATAAGCAATGTTGTAAAATATGTATTGAATTTATATCCACATAAAGGCAACATGAGTTTTATTTTTGCTCCTGTAAGTATGCAAACAAAGCACTAGCACAATCAGTTGCAGTATACCAGTCTCCATTAGCCTATTGCATCTTTTGGATAATTTATATCAGACGCACTACATTATTCATTTCTTGTGAGTTTACCATCATTTTCAACAACCCTCTTACCTTTCTAATTAGTCAAACTCAAATAGTTATGCAGTGCATTGATATTCTTACCCCATTTCTACCATTTTTAAAGTCAAAGTGGAAATTTTATGCTGTCCTTTTGGAATTCTAAACTGCTGAAATGTACCACCAAATAGAACTACTGAAGTTTCATTTTGCATGTCCAATTTATTCTGAATGAGGATAGACTTGGCTGAAATGTGACCTAGAAGAGATATTAGCCATGTTTGCTCTTTTCATCACATTCATTGCAAACATGAGTTTAGGTAAATACTTTGTTGCTTCTAGTATTTTGATCTGAAATTTTATTTTATTCATGAATAATTCATGCATTGTTTCACAAGAAACATCTCTATATGCCCCCAATCCCACTGAAGTCCCTGCAGTGTCTTTTCATTGTCATAGGCAGGAATGTTTGTGTATTACACACTTGTATCCAACACCCTGTAATTTAATCTAAAAAAATGTTATGTCATCTTAGAGATCCTTCATGGACATGCATGTACACCTTCCTATAGTAAACCATACTTCATAGGTGAGATATATTTTGCACCATGTTTCAGCTCTCCTATTTAGTTCTTTTATTTTACCTACTTTAAATTCACCCAGGTGAGGATAAGTTGAATGTGACAAGATTCCTTCAAAGAGGTACTTGTAAAGTAGATGCTTGCAGATACCGGTCTATTTTTTTTTCTACTTTAATTCCTCCCTTTTAAAATATATAGCAGAACAACTCTACCCTGACTTAATCATTTTTTCTTTTTTCAACCTTAAGCTTGGTTTCCTTTTCTTTTTCTTTGCTTTTTTATTTTTAATTGCTTGAACTTTTTACACACTATCAAACTCCATGAAAGATAATTGAAGAAGTTAATCCACTACTATATTACAATTTCTCTGAATTATTCTACTCTATTAGAATTTCTCTGAATTATTATACCCAATAATGTTTGAGGAATAAGTATGTCATTAAGGACTATTCTATTTTAATTATGATATAATAAATCCAATGAGGTTGCCACTCTTAGTATTTTATTGTTCATCAGGCATGTTGTATTTTATCATGGAATAAGAAACAGGACACTTCACTATTTTTTATTTGTTTTTGTTTCATTTTGTGAACATTTTTGTTTCATTTTGTGAACACTCACATAACTTGCTTTTTCTACCTTGAAGAGAAGAGAACTGACACACTGCTGTCATTAATGGATTAAATCATTCTAAACAAATCTCTTTATTCTGTAATATCTGAGCATCAAACTATTAGATGAACGAGAAATTTCAAAGAGTACTAAAACATTAATATGAACCATTTTTTCAAATACTGATCTTAATTGTTTTTTAATGTTAATCTCTAGTTAATGTTTCCATTGTTGTGATGTAGTTAACTGTAGTCACTATTTTTTTTTGGGGGGGGAGAGGGATAATTTTCACTGTTTGACTCCTTTTTATTCTACTTAACTGTAGTTAAATTTACATCTTATAACTTCCATGGCAAAAATTTTCACCATCTCAAACCACAAATGGATTGACCATCAGGGATTAAAGTCTTATCAGTCCATTTCTCCCCATATTGTCTCATTCCTCTTAAATCATTTGCTGTATTGAATAGGAGTCTTTGTGTCAATTACACTTTTGCCCCCAATATGTGTGCTATACCACCATTGATTGAACATCAGGTAATGTTAACTTTAGAATTGATTAAGATTCACAAGAGCCTGGCCATTGTGGCTCAGTGGTTGAGCATCAACCTTTGAACTAGGAGATCATGGTTTGATTCCCTGGTCAGGGCACATGCCCTGGTTGCAGGCTTGATCCCCAGTAGGGGGAATGCAGGAGGCAGCCAATCAATGATTCTCTCTCATCATTGATATTTCTATCCCTCTTTCCCTCTCCATTCCTCTCTGAATTGTATATATATATATATATATATATATATATATATATATATATCCCAGTTCACAAAATTCGTGCACAGGGAAGGGTGGGAGTCCCTTAACCCAGCCTGCCCCCTCTCATAGTCTGGGACCCCCTCAGTGTATGTCCTACTAATGGCCACAGTCTGGTAGGTGCCGTGTGTGTGTGTGTGTGTGTGTGCGTGTGTGAGTCCACTGGGGGT
>PVJC01026765.1:0-23746 GCA_004026665.1 Murina feae
GTGAGTGTTGATTTTCTAGCAAATTAACCAGGCTTTGCTCTGCTAACTACCTATAATGACAATTGCCATCTATTGAGGATTGGGAATGTGTCAGGCACTGTGCTAAGTGTTTCATCTGTCATATTGTCGAAATGTAGATACTAAGGCGTTGAAACGTTTCATCCATCACTAGTCCATCTGTCTATTCATCCGTCCACCCGTCCATCCACCCATCCATCCACCTATCCACACTGTGAACATTTACTGAGCAAGTACTAGGTCCTCAAGAAGACAGTGACGAGAGGCCTACCTTCCTGCTCTTACAGACGATTGGTGGAGGCCCAGCACAGTGTGGGAACACAACTCGAGAGGATTTTCCCAGGCATCTGCCCATGGGCCTCGGGTTCCAGGCCCATCTCCCACCCTGTGAGCCAGAAATTAAAACGCATTCATTAATCTCATCTAAAGCCCCCAACAGCTCTCTGCTTCGAGTGGTAATAAATATTTCATGCCCAATTGTGCTGCGTTCCTCACTGTGTTTGTTAAATGGAGTTCCTCATAATTTCAGTTATTCATTTTAATAGGTCAGGCCTTGGCTGTGATTTAAACAGACCGCTGAGGAAACAGCCGTGGTTAAACATGGTAACAATATGGATTATTAATTTAATTGGCCGGCTATTACTAGTTTGGACTCAGAGCTAACACAGTTAGTTCGGTCTCTGGTGGCACATAAACTGCAAAGGTCGTGACTCTGACATTCAGAAGAATGGGAAAAAGGAATGGAGGTTGAGATTAAGAGAAAACTTCACAATACAGCGTGGGGAAGACACGCAGGGAAGTGGCGGGCTTGCTGGAGGCAGGGCCGGCCAAGGGATCTCAGCTCTCGGCTTCTCGTTAGAGCTTCTGCAGCAACCGAGGTGCGGGCTGGCAACTGCCAGGAGCCAGCATCTCACCCAGATTTCTGAAAGGGCCAACCCTGAGCATGGTGACAAAGCGCCACAACTCAGTTAGGCCTCACCTCTCTTCCGAATGCCCGAGCAGCACAGAAGGGTCACGTGCCGTGCAAAAAGCAATGGAGAAGGGGGTGGGGGGCATTACCACTGAAGCTCCTTCCCCAACCTCCTCCAGCTCCCAGGTCAGAGCCAAGAGCTACTGGCCTCCTATGCAAAAGGCCCTGTGAGCCCTAGCCAGTTTGGTTCAGTGGATAGAGCGTTGGACCGAAGTCCAAGGTTTGATTCTGATCAAGGGCATGTACCTTGATGGCAGGCTCCTCCTCGGCCTGGGCCCTGGTCGGGGCATGAGCAGAAGGCAACCAATCGATGTGCTTCTCTCACATCGATATTTCTCTCTGTCTTTCCCTCTCTTGGAAAATCAATGGAAAATATCCTTGGGTGAGGATTAAAACACACACACACGCACAACCCCCCCCAAGGCCTTGTGAGCTTTCTAGGTGCCTCCCAATGTCTGCAGGGGACCCCAGGATCCTGAGATCTAGATGAGATCAACTTGACCTGCACTTCATCGGTTTCCCTGAAGGGTCTGCCAGTTCGCAGGTGAGCCTTCCTTTCCTGCCCCTGGATCCCACAGCGGCTGGGTGAGTTCTATTGATAGATGGCTTCACCATCCCCCTCGAATGACCCGACCCACGTGTGAAATTCAGCCCCTTCCTTGATTTCTGCTGCAAACCCCACTCACTCGAAGTACATATGGGAGTCAGGAGACTTGGCGGGGGATCTCGCCCGGACGGAATGCTCATGCCGCTGTGGTTCAGGCACCAGACGTCAGGAGGACGCTCTTGTTCATTAAAGCCCGTGCTCCCTGGGCTGAGACGCTGGGTGGGCCGCCCGACACTAGGGATTTTCCAGCTCCGTGTCGTCTGGCTGACTTTTCTCTCCGTCCCTTATTTCCTCCGCCCGGAAGAGTGGTTCTTGATTGGTATCCATGGACTTCCAAGGTGTTCTGGGAGGGGCGGCGTCTGTGAAATGGGATGAGAGGACATTGCAGTCATCAAGCTATTCTATAGCTTCCAGCTGGACTTCAGTATTGGCTGCACTTGTGAGTGCAGCATAGGAATATTAGGGGGACCTGTGCCTGTTCCCCTGGGAAATCCAGGGGTCTTTCCATGGCATCTGTCCCTGGCGCTCTCCTCTGACGTGGTGCTAGTGACCTGACCGCTTGCAGGTTGCAGAACATTACGGTGTCCTTGTCTGCAGGTCCTCATGAGACACACTTGTCACCTCCTGAGCAGCCTTTGTCCCATGGGCTCAGCATCCAATGGCCAAGTTGTGTATTCCCACACCTGGAGTCCAACTCCAAAATCTTTAGAGGATTCTGTTTTCCTGGCAAAGCAAGCTGTGGCCTTTTGAAATGCATTGATGACAGTCTGTCTTCACGAATCGAGATTTTCAACCCTATCAACCATCAGAATGAAAAGAAAAACCACTGAGTGCCCAGCACGGCATGTGTGTTGCCTTCTCAGAGATAAACGGGTCAGTGCCTGGGATCAAGCCAGGAAACAGGAGCCTGTTTAAACAGGTATCACTTTAAAAAATAAAATCTAAGCTAATGCTGCCTATATTTCAAATGCATTGTCTTATTATTTAAATGGACTTATAAATCAGCACATACATTAATCTGCCATGATATAAAAACCTATTTTGATAGCATTCTAATATAATTGGTTTCCTTCTTATCCGGTGTATTTTGTTTTATGCATTTACAAATATTAACCTAAGAAGGAATCCCTACCCTTCCCTAGGCAGCCAGTGTGGTCCCAGCAGCGGTGGTGAAGGAATATTATAATTTTCTCTCCCTGCCATGCACAGTAATCCAGCTTCTCTCAGCCCACGTGACACAGCCAAGCTCCGAACCTCCCCCTGAGGGGGATCCAGTCCTCACTCCCACCCCTCACATGCCACTCCCCGAATCCTCCCCATCACCAGACCCCAGGGGCTGCTGGAGACAGCGGAGGGCAGGGAGATTGGGTAACTTAACTTCTCATATTTGGAAGATTCAGGCCAGTTGTCTAGTAGCAGCAAAAACTCATCATTATTGGCATGGCCGTGTCAGTTCTCCAATCGCAGAATGTGACCAAGATATAAGAGAACAGACCTCAAATTTGGAAGCAGTGGTTTGTGGACAAGTAGAATTGGGTCAGTTTCCTCGTTCCGCTCCTGTCTCAAAAGTTGATGGCTTTTGCAGCTTTTGCGTCCTCTCAAATGTGTTATCCCCAGAGAAGGCACAGGCTGAGCTGGCAGTCGGGGGGAGAAGGCTTTGAGGAGCATTGTATCCCATGTGTGGCTTGCTCCCGCCACTTGGAAGCGCCCAACACATTGTTCAATTCATGAACGAATGAGTGAAGGAAAGAAGGCTTTCTATAAATTACTAAAAGAAGGGAGAGACTCGGAAGGATAAATCTGTAAGCAGCATTACCCCTAAGAATAAAGGGGCCCATCTTACCACCGTGTGCACGCGCACGCGCGTATACATGTGCACATACGAATCAAATTACAAATTAGAGAGGAAAAAACATCAGAGATGTGATGTGTATCATTTAATCACAACAGAAACCCTACAGAGTTCCTCAATGCATTGGCATTTACACCATCTGTGTGCCTGCCAATACACTGCTGCCGGTGGCCCTTGCTCCTGTCCCTCTTCATACTGTCCACACACCAGCTCAGCTTCAGGGGAAGAAGGGGGCCTTTGGTTCCCCAGGGTGGGGGTGGGCCGTGGGGCAGAGAGTGGGATTGGAGTTGGGGGAGGGGAGCACAGGCAGAATGAGCGGCTTATCGGCATCTTACATGGACAAACAAGAGGCAAGGGACTTGTCCATGGACATAGGTTCCTGAGCACATCCCATAAGGAGGTGACAAACAATCGAGACTCCCCTGAAAAAGAGGCAGGGGCCTGCCCTCTTCTCCAGAGACCCAACCCCCATCTCGAGGAGACAGGAGGTCTCTGGGGAAAGCAAGCTTGGCATTTTAAAATTTCTTTTGAGATTAAAAGGGAAACATGTCTACTTCTAAGAGTCCTTCAGGAGTAGAGCTGATGGTTCTCCATACTGGTGTCAACTTGTGGGATGTGTGTGTACACACATGCTCACAGCAGTGTGGTGGTAAGGAGAACCAAGGCTGCGAGTTCCTCCTACATGCCAGGCAGAGAGGGAGATCCAAAAATTGACGATGCCTTTGTCCTACAGGGAGATTCCAAGGGAATCAAGGAACGGGGCAGACTCGGCCCACGCCTGTCAACGAGAGGTCTTCTCATCGACAAGCTGTCATCTTGTGTGGCCTTGTCACCTGGTGTCCAGGAGAGAGCCCTCCACTTTCTATGGCCTACACTGTTGGCCATGCCATGCCAGTGCCCCAGTCGCCGGCTTCAGAAAGACTGGGTTTGGGCATCTCCAGGTGTTTATTTGGTTTTTCCTATTGCTTGGTTTTTAATTGGTTTCAGATGTGAGTACCCAATAGAGGCCCTGAATAAATAAAACAGATCATAAAATATGGCCAAGCAAAATGGGCGTGAGTAATCCCAGAGTGCATGGAAATGCACTTCCAGAAAGGCTCATAAATAAGGAGGTGGAAACAGTAGTCTATTTTCCCTTTAATGGAAAGCCAATTAGGAACCCTCTCTGGACTAGAAGGAAAGAGCCAGGCTCCTTTGTTCTGTAATGAGGTGGGGGTGGGGGTGGTGTGGGCGAAGGGAAGCCACTTGGCTTGCCAGAACAGGGCCGAGAAAATACTGTGGTCCCTGGGTCTGCAGGGAGTGACGAAGCAGGAAGTTCAAGGCCTGGGCGTCCCATGCCATCTTCAGCTTCTCCAACTTTTGCCCAGTCAATGAAGGGAGCTCTGAAAGCCCAGGCTGACTTGGGAAAAAGAATTAGAAAACTATGTAGGAAGACTCTCTGAGAACTCACAGAATCCTGTTGTTTCTGACCCATGATTGGCTCCTGCCCCTCCCTCAAGGAGGCACCCTGACTGGTACCGTGGTTGGGTGCCAGCTTTGAGCAGCAGGAGGAAGGAAGACAGTGCAGCATCAGGGCCCCAGCAGACCCCCAGAGAATCATTTATTTCCCCTTGTTTCCTCCTCACTCTATACACTTGTCCTCTCTGAGCTGCTAATGCCCATCACGGTGCTTCTGGGTAGAATGTTGTAGATGATCTCATTCCACTGAGGTTGTGAAGCTTCAGTGTCCTTCCCCCAAAGGAGGGACTCGAGAAACAGAGGAAATGTGATTTTCCAAAGCCACTAGCCTCTGAGCAGCAGCAGCAGCAGAAATCAGTTCTCTTCCCTCCCCATGACTCCAGGTGGCTGGTGCCCGCCTGTGACTGTGACTGAGGTCCTGATGGGCCAGCCCCCAGAAGCATGAGAGGTGCAGCATAGCCGAGTAGTCAAGAACACAGGCTTTGTTCTTGAGAATCCCTCCAACCCTTAGTAGCTGTGTATCCTTGGTCAAGTTTCTTAATTGCTTAAGTCTGATTCTGCTTTTGTAAGATAAGGCTAATGAACTCACTTTCTAATGTAAAGCAATCCAGCCAGCCCTTTGGAATAGCCAGTGGGTTCCCCATGGAGCAGAGCGTGGGCTTGGGGACATCACAATGAAGCCACCACTTGCTCAGTGGGAAAGGTGCCCTCCATAGAATGGCTCAGGGCACTGAAGGGCAGCCCCATCTGGCTCCAGGTGCATGCTGACCAGGGTGGAGGATGCTTGCTGAGTCTTCTTGAAGAATCAAAGCAATTCAGTGCCCACCGATAGTGAGTCACTGCAGGAAACATCAGGCCCCTCAAAGCCACGCTTTGTGCATATGCTTCTAACTCAGAATCGGCTGCAGTCTTCTGGAGAGAGGAATGCACAGAGCAGAGCAGCTCTGTGGTGTAGGACCTGGGGCTAGGGCTTTGGCAAAGGCCACAGATGGAGTCTCTGATGCCTTCGTTCCTTGATGAGTTTTTTAAAGACCTTCCCAGCCCCACAGCCCTCTCCCACTGAAATGGGTCAACCATGGCTCACCCTTGAACACCAGAGAGATCCTGAAGAAGACTGTGAGGTCTCAGGAGACTTGACCATTGGTGTTTGCCATCAGTGGAACGGGGGGCAGGTCCCATCACCTTTTGCCAGTCCCTTGTTCAGCAGGGCAGGGAAGGGGGAAGAAATATTTGTGAAACACCCATGATGGACTAAATGCGTTGCCCCTCTCCCATGACTATATCTTGGTGTCATTACGCAGCTGCAGAACTTGAGCTCAAGGGCTCCATAAGCTGCCCAGTCTCGGGCCCTGCATCACTCAGAATTTGATGGCTGCAGCAAAAGAAACTCATTCTTAAAGACCCAGGGAAACTCTGAACATGCAGGCCTTACCCCGACAAGGAGGCAGTCAGCTTTGGGTTCGGAGGTGGTAGGAGCTGATAGACAAGCCCACTGGGGATTGTTGGCAACTTGAATGAGCTTCAACTCATGACCCCACTCAAAATTTACCCTCTTAGAAAAGTCTCATGAGTTTTGCATGGTCACCTGACTGTATCTTGGGCCTGGAGGCATGGCAACTTGAAGGACAGTCCCACCTAGTCTGGATATGCAGTGGGAGAGAGGTGATCCCTGGAGAGAATTTGGGAAGGGACATTGTGCCAGTAGTTGGTAGGCACAGCCGATGTCCATTGATCATGGCATGTGAGTGGCAGAGCGGGATTCAAACCAGATGAGCAACCCAAAGCCCATGAGGACGGCCCATCATGGCCACATTCTGACCCCCCTCCTCCAGCGGCCCTCACTTCTCCGTGCAGACTTTCGGCTTCCTCTTTGGTGGGCCCCGTGATGCTGGCACTACTGGGGAAAGGTTCATGCCCTGTGGGAGAGGAACTCTCTGAAGAGGGCCATGGAAGGGGAAGTGAGAGAGATACAGCGACAATTTAAGATTAGACAGTGCCAGGGAGAAGTGGGACGGGCCTGTGGCTTTCTCGACGTGGGAAAATGAGATCTCACCAGGAAGCTTTGTGGGGGGAAGGGAAAGAGACAGGGACCAAGTTCGAGGAAGAATCCCTGGGGCAGGAACTATTGGATCATCTCAAATGGACACGAAGCCGAGGTATGCTTTGTCCGCTGCTCAGACGTACTTGAGGTGTCCTATTGTGCAAGACTTCATCACGGAGAAGTGAGAAACCAAAAGCAGCAGGTTTCAAGAAATGTCGAAGGGGAAAGTGTATAGTTACCAACTTGTGCTTGGGAACTTTGAGATTTAGTTCCGGGCTTCCTGGCAATAAAGGCAAAATGGCAACATGATGGGTTATATACTCTTCATTGTTTCATAAAAGGAAGTGAACCTGCAAGTCGGAAAACACAACATTTCTCCTAAGTTCTAGAAGGAAACTAACCCGCTGAGATGTTCACTATCCAATGGAAAGGTTTTCTGCTGGAATTTTACTGAGCCCGAGGAACATTTCCGCTAAGGCCTTATCATGGGACTTGTGAAAAGGGAAGAGTATTCCTATGGCGCGCCCCTCTGGGGGCTGGAAAGGTTCCCGCAGGCTACCAAGTTCATCTGCCACAATAGCCCCATTGCAGGCCTCGGCCCTCTTCACGCCCTGTTCTGTCTTGAGGGGGCTGCACCCCACAGGCTGCATCTCTCAGGCACATTGCAGACTGGCCTCCTGCCCCGCTGGGCCGGTGCAGCCCTGGAGGAGGCAGGGAGATGTAAGGAAGGGCCTTCCCATTTGGCCCAGGACGGAGACTCTGGCGGCACTAGTTTCTCCCGTGGCTTCCCCTCTTCTGACACCTCCCTGTGCACGCAGCTTTGCCTGGGCACTTTGGCTCACTCTGGTAACCCACCCCCGCCCCCTGTCCCTCTGGCCAAGGGTGCTGGCGGCTTCTATGCTGTTCATCGGTGGACGACTCAGCAGCACTGTCTGGCTTCTCAGCTCTGCCACGTCCAACAGAACCAATTCCTGCACCCAAGCCCCCTGTTTCCCATACTCCAGTGGTTTCTATTTCCCGGGTAGATGCCGCCTGCTACACTCACTGACCGCTCAGATCCTCCAGCCTCAACCCAACATCCCCAGAAATGGCCCTCCTTCCTGATCAGGACCATCTGTGTCACCTCGAAGGTGGGGCACCTGAAGGCAACACTGAGCAGGGGCTTGCCCGTGGCTGGGACCTGGATTAGAGGAGGGAGGAAGAAGAGCGTGCGGGGCAGAGGAGGGAATGTCCAAAGGCTTGTCGTTTGCAGTGAGCCGGGCACAGTCAAAGAACCACGTGCACATGGACTGTGTTTGTTCAATAGACACATCTCGGCAATACCACGGCCTGGTGTCATGGGGACCATGTAGAAGGCCTGGGCCCTCAGGGGGCGCCCTGAAATGATTCTGTCCAATCTTTTGAGGGTTTTAGGCTTGAGACACAACTTTTCCCAAGCGCCACTCCAGTCCCAGTCCCTGAATATACAACAGGTTCTTTGATCCGTTGTAGTTTCTGTTTGCAAACATAGTAATTCACCTCAAGGCTAGTCTTCTGTAAGAAAGTGGGGGTGCCAGGCAGCATGGCCTTGGATGGCCAGGGGAGTGTGTGTGTGGGGGGAGAAAGCCTTTGGACTCCTGGGGCGGGCGGGTGTGTGTGTGTGTGTGTGTGTCTGGGGTGTGTCAAGTGGACCCATCTTTGCTACCCCCCACATCCTACCTTTGCTTTAACCAGAATAGGAATTAAGCTTCAGGCTGTTTTTTTTTTTTTTTTTTAAGGGTCCCATGACTCACTTAGTTTGAAAACCATTAGGCAAACCACATCATACCAGGCCCTTTGTTGTAGGGAACTGTCTTGTGTCAGGGCCCCAGGTGACCCGCTGACCTGGGGTGCCTCCACAGCCAGGTAATAATAGGCCGTGTGCTAATCTAAGGAGACTCCACTGCATTCGCAGGGAGCTTTGAAATGTTCTGGGAAAAATGCTGATCCGATGAGCAAGGTATTATATTCATGGAGAGAAAAGCCCTCCCAACTCTTTATGAAATGGATTAAGCCAGTTTCTAAGGGCTGCAGGTTTGTGTGATCTTAATCCCGACTCCCGATCCTCCACCTTCCTCCTTTGTTTCCAGGACGTTCGCCTTCCGGGGCAGCCCGCCTCCCTTCTCACTCTCCCAGAGGGAAGAAGGGATGCCCTCGCCTTGGCACCCACCCACCGGGGCTGCCTTCTCCTGTGGGCACCTTTCACATTTAGGGATCTGATCCGCTGGTGGGAACCCCGTAGGAAGTTTGGTAGTCACCTGATTGTGCATTCAGAGACTCAGATGGGCGAGCAGATGGGAAAAGGTGCGGATCACAACCCCACACAATATTTGACAGAATATCCATCAGATATAGTTCATCCAGCATCATGTTTCTGCCAGTCCCTCTTGGCTGAAGTTAATTTAAAGCGACAAGAATGACATCTGCTCTTTGCAAAGGGGCGATGCCAACTTCGGGGCTGCCCCTGTTGGTGAGACCCAGGCTGAGCCCTCCATAGTCAAAGGTGGGCTTCCTAAGGCAGGACCAGCCTCAGACCAGGACACTCCACCACCACTCAAGACCAGGGCTGGCAACGCCCTGGTTCCGGCTACTTCACTCTGTTGAGTGAGGAAAGGGGTTGCCATGGGCACCAACTTTCTGGAGGGGCCCTCTCCACAAATGGGACCTCAGAACTGGTAACACTGCCATAAAGCTCAGGCAGAGAGAGCCACGTGAGGGATGGATGCCCACGTGGAAGACAATGCAGAAACTTCTCCAGTGGGCGGAAGCTCCCTGAGCCAGCATTGCCACCACCAGAAGTCTTATCCGTTGCTGATGAGCAACTTTGGATGTATCCGAAAAAAATGAAGTATCTATTTGCCCTTCCTTGGTTCCTACTATCTGTGTACAAATACTCAGAGGAAACTACAGCCTCTGTGACTGGGCCATCCACCAGCACTTGTGACTTCTCAGGTTGCTTCACGTCAGAGTCCTGGAGGGTATTTTCACCTCCAAAGTGAATGATGTGTGTAGGTGCTCACCTCCACCCACCACCAAATCAGCATGTCTGTCTGTTGGAAATTGAATGTGCAGAGTTGCCTTGGTTCCTCTGTCTTTAAACTAGGCAGACCCACCCACAAACCATGGGCTACCAACTGTTAAAGATGAGTCCCTGCCTTGGCCACAACTAGTGAACTCCTAGTCACCCTTCGAAACCCATCTCACTGGTCACCTCTTCCTGGGAATCTTATTGACCACCCCTAGAAATCGACATTCACTTCCTCCTCTGGGGTCTGTATATACATCTGTTTCTGCACTTATCACATGGCATCATAGTCACTTTTTTGCTTCTCAGATTTCCCTTTCCTGCTGTGGTCACCAAGCCTTTACAAATGTTTACTGAACTGAATTGCTGGCTTGTTTATTAAGTAAGGTAATAGCTTGGTGACCTTACCCACAGGAAATGGATGGTCTACTTCTCCAGCTTACGCTACTAAACAAGGAACATCTCATTTGTTTCTCAATTAGTCATCATGACACTCCCTATGCTTTGGGAATCTCCCCGAAGGTCTCCCCTTTTTCCAGGGTCAGGTCAAGGTCATTTGTCCAAATCCCTCTTCCTTCACATTGACTTCTCTAGGGCCCGGTGTCTTTTCCTGCCCATACATCCGAAAGATCAAATGAATGGTGGTCTTCAAAAGGAAAGCGGCTGGGGTCTAGGACTTTTTCTTCTCAGGAGGTTCTTTGGTTCATGTGCAAATCTGCCTACTTCCCCACAGCAACCAGTGGCTGCATACAAGTAGTGTGGTGTGGGGAAGAGCAGCCTCTGGGGCCACACAATGTTTGTTCCCCTTCCTTGCAGGGCAGGGACTTATATAATAATTCATAAATAATATACAAAATAAACCATTTCACATCCTCACAACTGTAAATCATCTACTTTTGCCCTGCTCCATTAACATCTCAAGAAATTAATCCCCGAATAGTAAGTCCTTCTGATAAAATTCCTAACATCCTCTACATCAGTGGTTCTCAACCTTCTGGCCCTTTAAATACAGTTCCTCATGCTGTGACCCAACCATAACATTATTTTCGTTGCTACTCCATAACTGTAATGTTGCTACTGTTATGAATCATGATTAAATATCTGATATGCAGGATGGTCTCAGGTGACCCCTGTGCAAGGGTCGTTCGACGGCCAAAGGGGTCTCGACCCACAAGCTGAGAACTGCTGCTCTACATTGTTGATCCAAGACACTGAGTTGGGTTTCTGCCCACAAAGAGCTGCTGCTTCCATGGGAGAAAGCTGGTCTTTCTGCGCCCCTGCCTCACCCACACTTTGCCATGTGGAGGTCTTCTGCTCCTTGGAGCATAAGGGATATGGAAAGATCCTTTGGCCGGACGCTTTGGGGATCGGTGGCTCTGTCACCATGGCAGCTGTGTCATCAGATCATTGCTCAGAACTGCCAGTGGGGGGTGGGGCTCTGTGTCTGGGATGGTCCTGGAGTCATCCTTGCCCAACCTTTACTGCCTCCAGCTCCTGGGCTCCTCACCAAAGGAAAAGCCTGCAGATCTAGGGCACCCCTTCTCCAGGGCTCACAAATGGCTAATTAACTAATTACACCTAGCCACACAAAGAACTGGCTGGGCAGGTACTCACAGGGCCAGGCCTGTGTCAGAACCACTAGCAGCTTCCAGACAAGGGACTGGGGAGCTGGGCCAAGAACTCACTTTCTCCTTAGCGTGAGTGAGCAGCATGGTGAGGGAGGGTGACTAGATTGGTGGGGTGACCACACTAGAAGGTATGAAAATGTCAGATCACAACCTGGTGCACCTATGACTAATATAACTAATATAAGATTGTATAACAAATGCACTTAAATTAAAAACAATTTCCATTCCTCAGTGACACTGGTTACGTTTCAAGCTCAGTTGCCACACAGTGTTACACAGCACGGTTAGTTCTATCGGACACCACCATGGGAAGTCTATTAGACAGTGTTGATCTAGGCTCAGCACTGTGTGCTCATCCCCACCCGCCCAGCCCCCTGGGGTGTACAGGCGTGGCACTTCCCTGCTCCCCAGGCCAGTGAGGTGTCCATTTCTGTGAGCTGGAGCTTATGAAGGCCCTTCCAGAAAGCTGAAATTTCAAGAGGACATCCAACTGAACAGGAAGGCTCTCTGATACCAGGCTTTAGGGCTCAGTGCCGAGGGAAAGACCCCCAAGGAAATGGAAAACGAGGTGGAATGCTTCTTTTGAGAGGTAGGATGGTGTAAACTCTCCTGTCTGTGAGGCAAGTTCCCATCATGCTAGGCTTTGCCTTGGGCCCTCTTCGCTGCTCCAGAAAGGACATCCTCATGGGGTTGGCTGCACCCTGGCTGACCTGGTGCTGGTTCTACATCCCTTCTCATCCAGAGGTACCTCCTCCAACTGCTCCCAGGTCCTCAGAGCCCTGAACTGATAGCACTGTCTCCAAGGAGCTTTCAGAAAGGCGATGCCACCCCCTCTTCTGGAAACTGGCAAGTTCACTTTCATTATGCCTTCTTGGGGGGGCATTAGGTCAGAATCAAGGGGGGGGGTGTTTGAGGAATGGTGGGTAGAGCCTGCCGTTCTGCCCTGTTCCATGGCGGGTTTTATTTTTATTTTTTTAGTGGGTGGTATTCAGAACCCAGGGAACAAGCTAGGCAGCAAAGATGGCTTTTGCTGACCACAAGCCCTGCCCTCACCTGCTACCTATGCCAATCTGGACCAGCCAATGGGAGAAGGCTCTGACTCTCAGACTCCAGCCAATCAGCAGGCGAGGTGTGCACATGCTCAGTCTCAGCCTGGCAGGGCCCATTTCTGTGTGTAGCCAGGACAGAAGAGCCTCAGTCGTTTCATGCATTAGGTTGGTCTTGATCCCACTAATGCCCAGAATTCACCAGGTGGGCATTGCCAGTGTGGTGGGCATGGCTCCAGTCACTTTCTCCTCCAGTCAAGTCCCACGGCTTAGGAGGACCCCACGGAGCAGGGGCAGAATGGCAGGCTCTACCCACCCTTCCTCAAACCCCATTCCGCCTTGAATCTGACCCCCACCCCCCTAAGTAGGGCACAATGAAAACAAACTTGCCAGTTTCCTGAATGGGCATATTTTACGGCTGACTCAGGCTCTTCTAGAGCTAGTATCAGTGGGAATCAGTGAAACTGCTGCGGAAAGAGGAACGGATGTGTTCTTATTCTGCAAGATGCAACTCCAAAGTACATTTTGAGCATAAAATCTTTTGAATGGTTCCTCCTGCCTTAAAAAAACCCAGCAAAAATAAAAACAATAGAAACCATATAGACACTGCGGTGTCATTAAAAACGACAGCATGTTCCCGTTCCCCAGGATTCTGCACTCCACAGTGTGGCAGGGGAAGCAAGAGTGTGCTCAGCTCCAGGAGGTCAAATCCTCAGCCATCTGTGGTTCGATGTGTATGTCGATGAGAACAAGAAGAACAATGGGAGAAGATACGGATTGATTGTATTTCTCCTTCTCCTTCACGTGGCCTCACAGCACCTCATAAAGACAAGAACCAGGCCTCAGGTTTGGTTCTTAAGTTCAACCCAAGCTTGGAAGTTAAGATGGAGACTTGGCAATGCTACTCTTTAGGAGTGAGGGGATGGAGGAAGGAAGGAGGCAAGGAGGTGGAGAGAGAGAAGGGCCTGTTTGCAGAGGTTGACAAGATAAACAGCACCAGCGAATATTAAATCTGGAAGTAACCCGCAGGGACAACTTATCCAGAGGTTCTCAAGCCTTTTATTTGTCTGTTCATCTATCTATCTATCTATCTATCTATCCTCATCTTAAATAGCAGTCCTCCTCCTTTTTATCCAAGTGACAGCTTAAGCAAAAGCACAATATCTTGCAACATCTAAGAGTAAGAAAGTGGTACCTTGAAGAGCCCTAAGCTTTGGCTTTCCTCCAACCCTCCTCCTCCTGAGCACCCAGGCTCCTAATGCACCACCTGCAAATCAATTCCTGCATGTGCTGGCGAGGAAACCGAGGCCCAGAGGGGAAATTAATTCCCTGCGGGAGAAGAGAATTGGAAGTTTTCTCCAAGATGACCCGGCAAAGACCTCGCAGAGATAGACCTAGAAACTTGGACATGAAGTGAAGTGGCGGCAGTGGACAGTGGACGTGGTGGTGAAACAGCTGACCATGAGCTGACCTTGAGGACTGTCACTGTGTGGGTTGAGCAGAACATGATTCCAGGAGGTGGGAGACGCTGTAGCTTCCCTGTGTCCCCCTCCCAGCTCCCCACCGGCTGTTCCAATCCTGGTGTCCCTCTTGAGCTCAAGGCCTAAGGAGACAACGCCACACACAGATAGTCACAATTTAGACATTTAAACCAGGGACGAAAGGAACAAATACAGATGCCAGTGTCTTTAGGAAGCCTTCCAACCATTCGTTAAGAGCACCATTGCAAATGCACGACATCGGATCCTCCGCTCTGGATGCATACCCTTGACAGGCATCGCTAATCAATCACAGCACCTTCTCCTGCTGAGCCTAGATGCAACCTCAAATAGATGCAACCTCAGAATTATTTTCAACCCAGCACTCTGGGAAGCCATCGCCAATTAGTCAAGGACTGTCCCTCAGGATGAACTCTTTGCTCTTCCTGGTTGGTGGCTATGAAACCCAACTCATTGCCTCTTGTCCCCTGGCCTGGTGGCCATACCCTTGGACAGCCTGTCCCTCAGAGGAGAAGCCTGAAACTGTGTTTCCCAGAATCCCTTTTCCTGGACAGCTCAAGTGACAGTCTGCCAGCGAGACACACTCCTGCAGGAAATGGAGGTGAGGAGAAGAATTGGTCCATCTCTGGCAGGGTCTGCTGCTGGACACCTGTGCAAACTCAGTCTCTTGCCTACCCAGATGGCTAATTGGTTGAGCACTGACCTGTGAACTAGGAGGTCACGGTTGGATTCCCAGTCAGGGCACATGTCCAGGTTATGGGGTCGATCCTCAGTGTAGAGTATGCAGGAGGCAGCCAATGATTCTCTCCCATCATTGATGTTTCTATCTCTCTCCCCCTCTCTCTTTCTCTCTGAAATCAATAAAAATATATTTAAAAAACCACCAAAACTCAGTTTCTTGAGAACTGAGGTTCGTGGGGCAGCAACCGCTAAGCTTGCTGGGTCCTTTGCAGCTTCCGGACCCACCTCCAGCAGCTGCTGGCCTGATCTTTGCTCCCTGCCTTTTCCGTGACCATGCAAGCCTCCAGTTCCCTGCATTAGAACGCTTCCTCCTTGGAATACCCAGTGTGGCTCCAGTTTTCCTGGCCGGTGCCCCCTCTGGGTAACAATCGCACTCACGCCTGCAGGGCAGGGCACAGAACTGGGCAGCGAGTTGGACACCCTCCAAGTTGCTGAACACAAGAGGCGGGTTCCTGTTGCCTTCAGCCTCCCTGTTTTCTGTTACTTTGCGGTCTACCTCCACCGAGCGCAGAGAGGGAAGCAAGGGGAGGGGCAGTTCCAAAGGATCAGAATAATGGCATTCTAGAATTCGGGGCCGGAAGGACACACACGTGCCTTGTTTTCATTTTACTGATGGGGAAAACAGGCGCAGAGAGGAGAGGGACAGCCAGTTCGTCCCAGAGTTGGGGCTGGAACCCAGGCCTGCTGACCTGGACCAGGGCTGGTGCTTGGGCCCCAGCATCTCAGGCAGGGAAGTCATGTGAGCTTGCAAGTCAGGCACAACCCCGCTGAAATGCATCCCATCGCAGGCTGGTTCCTTGATGTGAGGTGGTAAACACCTGGCTGCCATGGGAACAGCCCCAGGGTCGTAGGTGTGGGGGTGGGGGGAAAGAGAGGAGAGGGAGGGAGGCTGCATCAGATCCAATTCCCAGTGGCCAGCCACTGACTTAGCAGAGAAGGAACTTCCTTTGGAAGTCTCTTGGGAAGTGACAGAAGTAACCAGGAAGGCAGGAGAACTATGCTTGGAAACAATGCCCTCGCAGTGGCTGCTCCAAATGCTGAGCACTGACATGGAGGAAGTGAGGGCATGGCCCCTGGAGGCTGCGCCCCCTTCTGGTGTGGCTGCCCCTGAAAGTGGCTGTGGCTGCCGTGGGCAGGCTCGCCATGAATTCCTCACCTTTCTATTTTGACAAGCCTGCTCCAGATTTACCGTCTGCTCGGTTCCCTGAGTCCTGGCAGTTAGAGGGGCGACGGGCTCTGAGGCTGGGCAGCCACATGGCAGAGTCTACTGCAGCGCTCACCTTGGCTTCCGAGGCCCAGCTCTCAACCTGGCTTCACTTCCTTCCACCCAAATGCCCACCTCAGTGGGGTTTCCTGGGTTTAGGGCTTTGCCTCCTATACGAAGACTCTGTTTTTCTATCTCTTCCTCCTCGGCAGCATTTGGGTAACTTCCCAGAACCCCCAGGCAGCCCCCTGACATGGGATGCTGCACTAGCATTTTTGAGAATGGTACCTATGGTGGAAGGTCACCGCCCTTCCAGCCCCTGGGGGCTGAGGTGGGGAGAGGGGCACAGCCGTGGGTCCTGAGGGTGCTCAGTTTGCCTGTTCTTCCCCTAGGGAAGCCCTGGGTTACAGACCGCCCCACTGAGGAGCCAGAGTCAGTTCCAGAGGACATGCCTGCCCACACGCAACCCCCTGAAGTTTTCCTGGCCTTGGTCCATCAGTTTGGTGCTGGCCTGTTGGCACAACCACGCCGGCTGCCAGTTTCTGTGGATGGCACATTTCCTAGGTGCCTGGCACTGCACTGAGTGTCGGACTCCAATTAGCTCAGCCAGTCTTCACCACTGGACAAGAGGAGGCGACTGTTGCCTACAGCCACACAGCCAGCCTGGGGCAGGGATTTGAACCCAGGCAAAACCCAGCCTCTTCCTGGTCTGCTAGGCTCCTTCCAAAAAATGGAGCACCCATCCCAACCCTGCCTCCCTTCCCCCGACACATGAGGAAGGAGAGACCTGTAGCTACATTCCAGCCACAGGTGCTCCTGAAGTCCTATCTGGGGGCTTTGCTTTCCTCAACTACTGGGTGTTCTTAGGACTCCTGGCCTGCCTGACCACCCAGCTGCCCAGGGGCCGCTCAGTGAGTGGAGAGGGAGGGACAGAGCCTTACCCAGTGCCCCTCAGTGCTAGGGAGGCACCTGGAGCTCTTCGTACAGTGGCACCATGGCACTGAATGAACCAACGGGACGAGACAAGCAAGGACAGTTCATTCTGAGCTGCTGCAGCGGGAGGCAGCCCCATCACTCACCTGTTGATAGACTCAAAAGCAGGCAGAGGGTGGAGAGCTTTATGGTTGAAGAAGGGAGTGCCTCAAGCACCACAACTGGGGGCAGTTGACCTGGGGAAGCGGCAGGCGGGCTAATGAGAAGCGGGTGTCCCTTGCGGCTGGATAGGGGAGCCTACGTGGCTTTCTCTGCTTGGTCCTAAGTTGGAAGCAGGGACAACAGAGAGGGAAGTGGTGAGTTGTTCATACAGCCCTGGCTCCCTGGGGTCTGCTGCCACAGGAATCCTCTTGGACTGTGAGTCTCGGTAGCAGGCTGGCTCCCTGGGCTGGTTACGGTGGACGAGGATTGTGTGTCAAAGTTCTGTGTTTATATATGGCCCGGCCAGTGTGCTTTTGTTTTGTCAGTCTCTCGGCACTTAATTCCCACCGCGGCCTGTTTGAGAGATGCGGAAACTGAGGCCCAAGGCAGTCAAGTAATGTGCCTGAACTCACTTAGCTGGGATGGGTCTGAGCAGCCACGTTGGCTTGATCCTTGAGTCAACATTTGTCGCCCCTTTAATCCATTCCACACACCAGCCATGATCCTTAAATAAGTAAGTCAGATGGCACCATTTCCGGGCTTAACCCCCCCAGGGCTACCTCCCCTTTCGCTTGGAATAAGATCCAGTTTCCATCTGAGCCTCACAAGCAGCAGCTTCAGGCCACCTGCATTGGGGTCTCCCCGCAACCCCCAGGGTCCCCGAGGCCCGCCCTAGCCCCAGGGAGCCTCCCCAGGCCTTCCCAGATCTGCCTGTTCCCTCCTCAGGGCCTGCACTCTCGCCTTTCCCTCTGCCTGAACACCTTCTCTTGGTCCTCAACATCCCTTAGGACACAGCTCAGGTGTCCTGCCTGCAGCCTCAGCAGCTGTCCCTGCAGCCAGCCCCTGTCACCCCTTCATTGTTTGTGGATCACCTGTCTCCCCTTCCAGACCAAAAGCTCCGTAAGGACTGGTGTTGCCTTACTTGAGACCTGTTGTGCTCTCAGGTCTGCTTGTAGTAGGTGCTCAATAAATACCCTGTGAAAGAATAAATGAGGGAGCTTTGCCTCCTTCCTCCCTTGGCTGCTCTTACTGAGATGGGGCTCCAGCTCCCACCCCAACCTGCCTGGGAAAGGGGGACAGGCAGAGCCAGCCCACTATGGTGGCTGCCTGTGGCCCCCTTCTTTGGGGTGAGCTGGGGAGTGACTAAGCCAGCAGCCTTGAGCCCTTGAAGCTCCTTTTGGCCTGCTGTCACCTGCCCCTCCTGCCCCCCTTCCTTCCACCCCATGTCACTACAAGGTGGGGTCCCCAGGTGGCTTCCATAAAATATAGGACACAGTAAATAGGAATTAGTTGAGGAAGGAAAAGTCCCCAAATATGACTCTGGGAATTTCTATGGCTGGGAGTTATCCACGTGACCCCAGGGTCATGGCTACACAGAAGTGCCTGTCCTGTGTCCCCAAAACCATAGCCACAGCTCCTGGGGAGCCACACTACTTACAGCAGTCCAGGCCAAGCCCTCGCATTTTGCAGATTAGCAAACTGAGACCCAGAGAGTAAAGGCATTTGCTCAGGGTCACTGGCTGGGGCAGAGCCAGCAGCATGGTGCTCTCTCCATGGTGGCCGGCGGCTCCCATTTAGAAGTGAAGGGCGGGTCCCACTCGGGACACCTGGAAATCAGGGGGACTACAGGGCCGAGGCCTTCAGGACTCACTTGGATGGGATGGGAAATGAAGGGCATCTTTGTGGCATCCTTAACGGTCTCCGCCTAAAACTTTCCACCCTCTCCACCAGGTTCTCAGTCTCCTTCAACTTCTTCTTGTGGAGCAAACTTTTTCTGAGAGTATTTTTCCCCTGGAAGTAGCCATGACTAGCCATGGCTTGCTGTATGGTTTCCACGCTAACTCAGGGGGTACAGCCAGGATGGTGGCGTCCCTGCATCAGCTTGAAACCACTGACCCTCTACCCTCTGCTGGTCCCTCTACCCGTAGTGAAGTGGGTTTCATTTTGCAACTGGAAACCAGCCCCCATGCTAAGTCGACCACGGGAAGGAACAGACTCCTGGCATCTGCCAGGCCCAATCCCAACCTCGGAGCCTTGGTGGCTTGTGCTGATGTCACCCGACCAAGATTTGTCATGAAACTGCACCAGAAAGCTTGGGGAATTTTCTGCGAGGGCAGAGGAGGGGCAAGCTCAAGTTCTGTTTTATAATACTGGGGAGGACAGCATGTGGGGCATGAGACCCAAGTCAGGAAATTGCTGCTCTATTCTTGGCTCCGTGATGAGCTTGCTGTGTGCCCTTGGGCAGGTCACTTCCCCTCTCTGAGCCTCAGTTTCCTCATTTTATAAAACCAAGTGGAGGATCTCCAACCCTCCTCCTCTGGCTCCTGAAGAGCCTGTGATTCTAGCTCGGTCTGTGACCGTGGGTGGAGAAACCAAAGACTTGGTTTCGTTTCATAACTTGGGCCCCTCAGCACTTCCCAGTTGGGGCTGGGAACAGGCCTGGGCACGGGCCTGGGCGCTTGCTGACCATGCTGATCTGTTTCAGGAAGGGAGCCAGCAGCTTCTGGGGTGGAAACCTCACCCCAGGAGAGGATGGGCAGATGAGGGCTGGATGAAAGCTTTGTCCTGCCACCCAGGGGCTGTGATTGGCACCCTGGTATCAATGTTTATTCAGACTGAGGTTTTGGCTTTCGGAGGCTCAAGTGTCTTTAGCCGCTGGATTTGATCAATGAAAAACAGTGAAAGCAACCAATAATAATGCCTATTTGCTGGCAATTTCAGTCGTTTGTGGCAATTAATTAGCATAATTGATCTGCGCTGGGACTTTTTCTTTTACCTGAATTTAAAAATACATCATTCCTCCACCCACTCCAATCCATCTGAGAAATTTTCTTTTTTTCCTTTTAATGAGGTTTTAACTAAAGCCCAATATCAAAACACCATATAATACTTTTATCTCATTGAAGACATTTGATGCTTATTAAAATATGATTGCTTTAAGGCTTATTTTGATTTTTTGCCCAAGAGTGTGTGCAGAGCTTTGCTGCTCAGATAATAACAAAGAAACCTTAAACATGAAAAAACACACACATGAAAGGTAATATGTTCCCCATTAGTCCCAGTATCATCTCTCCAGGATTACCGCTTTCCAAATATAGCGTTAGTTTAAAAATAAAAGGCCGTTTACAGTAATGGGACACTTGCTACCACTTTGGAGCATATGGTCCTCTAAGGGGCTTGCACAATAGCTTCATTAAGCGGGACCTGCAGGGGAGAGCTGCCTTAGAAACCCCCGGCCCGCCTCCTCCCAGACCCCCCACACGGGCCACCTACCCTGACCCAGGGCCCGTGTCTAACAAGCCTCCGATTGCCTCCTCAGGACGGCTTTAGTGTGCATTGTTTCTCCCAGGGATGAAAACATTTTGGAAGTTGACAAGTAATCAATCGGCTGCCACCCAGTAAGAGAAGCGACATTCGGGAACTCTGTGTTCTGGCCTCCTGCATGGGGACGGCGTGGCAGTCATCCATGGGAAAGGGGTCCTTTGGGGTTTCGGGGTCCCTTTTGTCCTGGGAGGTTCAGGGGCAGCAAACTGCAGACAGGAAGGTTTAAGTCGTTCAGGAAGCACGTGTCTAAAAGCTTGGTTCACTTGCGCGAGACATGACGTTCTTTTTTTTTGCTAAGGATAGCTCAAGTCCATTTTCAGTTGGATGAACTAGTCCAGCGAAGGGGCTGGAGAGGCATGCCCATAGAAGGGCTCTTTCAAGTGCAGGGAGGGCCACTCAGGTTTGCTTCCCCGGGCTGTCCCGTGTCAAGCACCCACCGGAAGCTGCCAGCTCGCTGAGGGCTCCTGAACAGACTCATGTTGCACGTTTGCTATTTTGGTCCAACAATGCAGGTCCCTTCCGGTTTTGGGAGCTGGGCTCCTGGCACTCATCAAGCACCCAGCTCCAAGAGGCCTGCGGGAACCAGGCAGCAAGCGTCCAGCCCGCAGGGAAGGAGAAGCTGTTCTGGTTTTAAATCCCCAACCAAATGCCAGCCATACTTTGTTGTCAGCAGAGAGGGGAAGATCAAGAGGGAGTGGTGGAAGGGAGTGGAGAGAGGGTAACAAGAGCTAAAATTTATTGCCCTGAAGCTTGCATTGTCCCCAGAGGCAGGTGGCATTGCCCACTGGGCAGGGGGCTCTGTTTCCCTGAGCACTGCCTTTGCCACAGCGAGAGGCTTTTGCATGGAGCCAATGACAGTTTGCTCAGGGTGGTATCGCTATGTCCATTTTGGACTCAGAATTTGGACCTCTTCTTACTGCTCTTGATGTTCTAAATTCCCCCTCCAGGCAGAGAATTGCTCATTCCCCCTTGTGCTGCTGGACCACTGGTGGGCCCAGAGCAGTCAGCTCTCTTGAACTGTGGCCTCATGAAAGGACCAGAGGCCTTCAGGGTAGAGTCGGTCCTAGTGTGGGGGAGCTGGGAGAACTGCTTGCATTTAGTGAGCACTTACTATGGACCAGGTTCTGAGCTAAGTGCATTGCATGGCTCTCTCCTTTAGCTCTAACGGTCATCCTGCCATGCCTAACTTGCAGGGAAGGGAACTAGGGTTCAGGGAGGTTGATTCACTTGCTTAAGCTCACACAGCTTGTGAGGAGGCAGCAGCCTGGCTCCCGCACCTGAGCTTGGACACCTTGTCACCCTGTCACCCTCCCCTCCCGAACCTCTCACTGGCTCACAGACCTGAGCTCCCAACAGTGGCTCAAAAGCCCCTTGGAGGGGACGAAGGTAATGTCAATCCCCTTGGAACAATGCTTCCCTTGGTGTCCCTGCATGTTTCTTGGGACCCTCCTTCCTTGGGCGATGATCAACGTTACAGGAATTGACTACACCAAGTACTCTACTTCTGGGGAGAAGTACAGGTCAGCCCCAGACAGGATCCCTGCCCTCCAGGAGTTTGAGTGGGTGGTGAATAGACTACCGACATAGAGTCAGAGGAAAGGGCTCGGAAAGTTGCCAAGGAATTTGCATCACAAAACGAAGGAGCTGAGATTCATGTTAGAGATCATGATGGGAGATAGAGACGAAGAGCAGAGCAAGATCCGTCCAGCTGTGATTGAGAACACAGCCGGGGCAGAACCCTGAGGCCCCCACGCTCCCAGCCTCTTACTGCTCCTCTGGGTCTGTAGTGGTTGTGAGATGAAGAGGGAAACAGCGGGCGGTGACCTCTTCTAGGACCTGGGGACTCGAGTGGGGGGACCTTGGAAGTGTAGAAGCCAACAGCTGGGAGGACATGTGAGGACCCTGCAGGGAGAAGAGGTGGCATGCTCAGGCCATGGGGAGTGGACACGGTGGGCTGGGTGGTAGATACGTTGCTTCCCCCATATCAACTATTGATGAACGGGGGCTGCAGGGAACCCTGGGTTGAAGAGGATTCTGGGAGAACCAGGCTCAATTAGCAGTTTTGGCCAGAACCATGGGGAGGGGGGAAGGAGTTGACCTCCTACTGCATCTTGTCATCCCTGGCATTGGGGAAGAGAAGGATAGTAACACGTGTTAGCTTTTTGACCTCCGGATTGGGGGCTCGCGGGGGGTGTCTCATTGCTACTTATTAATTTATCTTTCTTGGACAATTTCCCGCTCACTCTGACTCACCAGGTGCTGATATCAGCACATTTCCTGTGTCTTCCAGGGGATCTGGCACCTGCCAAAGCCTGGAGGCCCTGCAGGGGAAGCAGCTGGTCTCCCCTATGGGGGGTGGGGAGGGCAGCGGTGAGCACAGCTATCAGGCTCCACGGGCCACGGAAGAGCCTCTTGTCTCCTGTGGCCATTGCCAGGAGGCCACGTTCCTGCTGAGTCAGAGCCACTGAAGACTCTGTTCACCGGTAACGAGGGTTATTTCCCGGGAAACATTACCATCGTGGATGAGAGGACTGCTCAGGTGAGGCAAGAGGACAATCTAAAAGCCAAAGGTCGTGACTTTTGGTCTAAGAGTTGGCTTTGAGGTACCCAGGGCTCCTCTGAAACCAATGTGGCTCAGTGCTGCCTCCATTCTTCTGAAAAGAGAAAAAGTCAGGCAGGAGGCTCTGGGTAGCTTGGCAGGGGTATGGGGGGCTCTTTGGCTAAAGTGGATGACGTGCAGATGAGAGCCTGAAATACTGAGGCCGGGGGCTCAGGTGGGCACCAACCCCCTTGGGTCTAAATCCTATGTGGCCTCTTTATGGTCAAAGCAAGAGCCCCGGCCAGCTGGTGGCAGAATGAGTCTTTCCAGGTTGGTGGTTTTTTCTATGAGTTTATCTGACTTATCAGTGTGGAAGTCTTGGGAGTGTTGAACTTTCCCAACATCAAACAACCCCTTCTCCACTCAGGAGAAAAGCCCGGCCACTCTACTCAGATTTGGGGGGCATTTGATTGTCTAGATAGAAGACATGACACAGCCGAGGTCTCTCTTGTCATTTTACAAGAAACTCATTGCAGACCAGGCCAGCTGTTCTTTTCCTCTCCTCCTTAAGTTCCAAACCCGAGCTGACACTCCCCACCCCATGCTTCCTATCCCCACACTCCCCACCCCCATGCTCCCAAC